>CABFWO010006302.1:0-36363 GCA_902155825.1 Timema genevievae | reverse complement strand
AGTTGTACTCTTGACTCTCTGTATCGACTCTAGTTGTACTCTTGACTCTATGTATCGACTCTAGTTGTACTCTTGACTCCATGTATCGACTCTAGTTGTACTCTTGACTCTGTGTATCGACTCTAGTTGTACTCTTGACTCCATGTATCGACTCTAGTTGTACTCTTGACTCCATGTATCGACTCTAGTTCTACTCTTGACTCCGTGTATCGACTCTAGTTGTACTCTTGACTCAGTGTATTGACTATAGTTGTACTTGCAATGTCCACCCTGTAGCATTTAACATGCTACATAAGTTCTAAAATCAATTATATAATAAAATAATATCCTGACATATTTCTAAAACATATATACAGTTCATAAATAATGATTTGAATTCAAAGAACTATCTACCATATATGGTTTCTAAATACTATACATTCATAGACTCACCTCGGTTGCCATGTGTACCACTTTAATCCTACACGCACTCCCTCCAAACATATCCGGAGCCAAGCGCCAACGGTGTACTGACAAATGGTACAAGCGACATTTCATACCATTCCATTTTTTGTGACAGTTCGTACCAACCTACCTTAAAAGGGTCTTACTAATGACTTTAAAATATTTACAAAGCGACAAATGGTACCACTTCTATCTATTTAGCCTAAAATACATAAATATTTTAGTCATTAGTAGGCCCCTACCAAGTGGCCATCCCCCTGAGTGGTACGAAATTTTGCTGGTACCATTTGTCGCATATTTGGGCCAACTGACTGTCCTGTACCTCGCCGAACAACTGACCAGCCAGCCAGAGTGACGTCAACATCCCGAAAAAGCTATGTTCAGAAATGCTTCTAGCACATTCCAGGCGGAGTAAGAACATTGTAGATGGTTCTCGTGATGTCTACCAGGTGCCAGATCATTCTAGGTCCGGAGCTGCTAGAGTGAGACGGAGACTCCCCTCCCTTTCTCCTCGTCACCCCCCTCCTATTTCCTTTCTACCTCTTCTGGCATATACATAAACCGCAGAGTGGCTTTTAGAGCACTCTTGCGGCGATTGGAATTAAGGTGCTATGCTAGTAGTGACCATAATACAAACATTTAAGTTGAATATTTTTTAAAAATATGTGTTTTTTTATATCGTTATTATGTTTGGAAAATAATAGAGAAACTTCCCGTCAGGAGTATGCTTTGAAATGTGTTTTGTATTAAATAGTTTACCATCAGGAAAATATATTTACATTGTTGTGATTAATTTAACTTATGTTAGAGAACCTTTGTTGGTTACTATTGAGAAAATATACCATTTAAAAGTTAATATGCATGGAATATGCTTTGAATTACGTTTTGTATTAAATATTTTCCCATCAGGAAAATTACCTAACATTGTTTATATCCTATCAGGAATTATATTAGATTAATTGTAATAATGTCATTTGGTGTAAAATATCAAGTAAGTTCCGTCCAGGAATAATATCAGTTAGTTGTTTCTCGAGTAATATCGTTATTTGGAGTATTTTGGGTTTCCCTTTTTTTGGAATAAAACTTAACTGTAGAAGATTGACAAGGTAGATTTGTAGTTGAAGTTATACTTTAACATACCTCTTTTGTTAGATATGAGTAAGGTATATTGCAGTTTTTGTAGTTCTAAGAGAAAGATATAAAGTTGTACCTTCTTGTTTTTGCAACTACCTTATGTTTCATCAATGAAAGTGAACTTTTTAAAATCTGTCTTATTTAATCAAGGAAGCTTGCCTCCCTTTTGAGGTACATTCAATTATAGAAAGTTTTTAAAATTGTTATTCTTATTGTTCCCGTTCTGGGTTACAAAATTATATCTGTCTATTTATTTATCTTCTTACTTACAAATAAAATACAACTTATATAAAAACTATCTTGACTTATGATATTTTCTTAGAATATTTCCACGCAAACTCATTAATTTATTCTCACTTTTTAATTTATTTGCTAAGTTCACCCTTCCTCTTATGATTCTAGGAAAATGTGGGCGTTACAGAGGTGTATTGCCATTACCAAGAATCTGAAATATAAATTATATATAAAAAATAATATATATTAGTCATCGAACGGCCTCAATTGGAAGGCATATTTTTGTAAACATCTTAGGATGTGAGTGGCGAATGACATAACGAAAGTTACGAGGTTGTTATGATCCAGTTAAAGGAGGGAGGTCTTGAGCTCATCGGGGCTGACTACAGAACATTGTAATGTAGGAGGTCACACTGCCTGTCATGGAGCCACGCGGGCTAAGTCGTCGGCTTCATTAAGTACCAGTCGGAGCTGCCACTTTAGCCCAGGGAACCAGGTTCGACGACCGTTCAGGGACCACCTAGTAGTCAGACAGGCCATTTGGTAAACCTCATAACACCTCGTTCAACAACTCACTTCAATATATTAATTAAGTTCGTCACTTTAACTGTACCTTTAACATCACATTTGTAGTAGTCATCATAGTATTAATAAACCTCTTAAAAGCCAAATCTAACGTCAATCAGGAGCTCACACATTTGTTTATATCACCCCCTCCTTATCCTCGGCCAAAGACATCCCGATAGATCCATTGGCCCACAACTAGTACATACGGAAACGGAGGGGGGGAGACATTTGGTGTCAGAGGTGGGATTATAGACTCCGACATTTTGGTAATCAGAAGTGAGAATGGACAAATTCTGCCAATTTTGAGACAGAAGTGGCGATCTAAGGTTTAACAAAATACTACTATTACAAGAAGCGTTTCGGGAATGAATGATTGTATAAGACAATCGCGTCGCGCAACGATCGGTACGTGTCAGAGTAACTAAGACACTTAACCAGGACTCAGTGGGGAGGAGTTCAAAGCATTCAGCGGTGCATCACCAGTTGCAGAGAGGAGCTGTAGAGAACGAAGATTGGAATTATTAGACAAAATGATGATGGCTTTAATTGAAGTTATGGGTGTGAATGTTGACCTACAAACTGCTCTTAACCAACTACCAGGGGAGCTGGATAGAGTAAAAACAAAGAATATTAGGCTAGAAGCAGCTCAGAAGAATAGACTAAGGGTAAAAAAGGAACAAATTCTAGTGGTTACAAATTTCACTATTCCAGGGTTCCTTGGGAAAGACGGAGACAACATCTTAGTGTTTTTCGAAAAAAGAGGTCAAGCATCAATAATATCTGGATAGACAATTGTAGATCTAAGGGCAGTAACTAAACTGCAGTTATGAAGAAAGGCTTTGAAGTTTGCTATTTCAGATCCAAGCTGTGTAGAAACAGACAATTTTGAGAGATTGAAGAGAGCCTTGGTAGATAGGTTCAGAAAGAAGCCAACAACAGATTTTTTAGGGAAAACCTGACTAAAATTAGGCACTTTAAAGGAGAAAGTGTGAAATGCTTTGCGGACAGGATTAAGAAAATTAACGTCAATACGTATGAATTAGGGGATGGATGATCCAGTCCGGAATGAAGTAATTTGATACGAGGCTGACCAGAAAGCCTTAGATTTATTTTAAATGGACTTATGGGAGAAATAAGTAAATTTACTAGGTTAGCGAAACCTAAGACGTTTATAGAAGCACTAAAAAGGGAAATATACGTTGTGGAAGCTGATCATATGCCTCAAGAAAGGTGAGAAAACAGTCATAGAAGAAATTTCTTAATAGATAAAGGGAAGCCTTGTTTTAGATGCAAAAATCAGGGAAATGTAATGCGGGATTGTAAATCTGGCAACAATAATGAAGAGAAATGATAGTGTAGGGTATCTAGCATGACAGTGTTTTGGGAAAGATATCCATCACCCAAACGAGAAAGGGGTCGTATAATCCATGAACTACGGCGCTCAACGAGACTTGTCCCCACAGTGTCAGTAGAAGAACAATAGGGCATTAGTGAATTAGTGTTAGCGTATATTCTTCAAGGTAAAAAATATTGTTTCCTGATAAATAGCGGGGCACAAGTTTCGGTAATGTGGCAGAAGAGTGTGGAGAAAATGGAGTTGTCGAAACCGAGATTCAATATTTCAGGTTTATCAGGTCACAAATTGCATAGCTTGGGAGAAGTTATGGTAGATCTAGTGGTAGGTAAGAAGGCCTACTATGTCGCACTTCATGTTGTGAAATGTCTGACCGATACAAGTTATGATGGCATAGTAGGCTTAGACTTCCTGACATAAAACTTAGCAATAATAGATCTATCATAAGGAGCCAAGAAGGACAAGCATAGCCGAAAGGGAGTAATCAACCCTGTCTGTGCTATGTAGAATGTTCGGTCCCAATAGTCTCACTATTGCTGAGCTTCTGTACCCAGGTACAATGAAGGTTCTATGTGTCGTGTTGGTAGTGATCAAGATATTTGAAGGTTTTAGAGGGTGGAGGGTAGGTAGTAAGCCTATCTGGTAGCATTTCAAAAGGGAAATGGTGTGACCTATTCAAGTATTGTGCAGTGAAGACACAAGATGGCCCAGGGATACCCGGAAGATAGAAATGGCCTAGTGGGTATAGGGATTGAATATCCAGGAACCACAAAATACCCAAGTTGCATCTTATAGCTGAAGGTGACATCATAGAAGATAAATAGAAGACAACTATGGAGGGTAATGTTCTAAGAGCAAACTGAAGACTTACAGTTCCAGGGAAGCCACAAGAAGATCAAAAAAAACTACGGGTGTTGAAAAACCATCTATATGTGTGTCAAGAAAACTCTTAGGGATGATATTATTTTCGGTGAAGCATAGAGACATCATACCACTATACAAATAGAAGATTTAATTTTAATTTAATTTTGTAATTTTAGAGGAAGAACGAGCTAATTTTTTGGGAATAAAGCGTAAAACCACTGGCGCCTAGAATTGAACTCATGTTCGAGTAGAAGTCTGTAGCTCATGACGTTAGTAGCTGACTGAGGACATGATAAAAAAATAAAAGAGCTACATGACTCCAGCTGAACTGTTAAGGGAGGTTTCACATTTCGGCCAGACTGAAGAAGAAGAAGAATGGACTAAATTACAAGGACGAAATTACAAGGACTAAATTACAAGGACTAAATTACAAGGACTAAACTACAAGGACTAAACTACAAGGACGAAACTACAAGGACGAAACTATAAGGACGAAATTACAAGGACTAAATTACAAGGACTAAACTACAAGGACTAAACTACAAGGACTAAACTACAAGGACAAAACTACAAGGACGAAATTACAAGAACTAAATTACAAGGACTAAACTACAAGGACTAAACTACAAGGACTAAACTACAAGGACAAAATTACAAGGACTAAATTACAAGGACTAAACTACAAGGACTAAACTACAAGGACTAAACTACAAGGACAAAATTACAAGGACAAAATTACAAGGACTAAATTACAAGGACTTAACTACAAGGACTAAACTACAAGGACTAAACTATAAGGACAAAATTACAAGGACTAAATTACAAGGACGAAACTACAAGGACTAGCTACGAAGACTAATCACAGGAGTAACACGATAAAAAAAAAGCACAAACAACTACGTATCATGTCGAGAATTGGGTCAATTTAACGAGGACAACTTCGAGGAAGAACCAGGCTAGGAAATTGTTGACAAAACTTACAGGACCTTTTCTAACCCAAGAGATCCTAAGTAAGGTTACAGTAAGATTCCAGCTTCCTTGTTATTGTTGGGAGGCTGGGTGTCTATGAATCCTGGCCCAGTTTTGTTCACAGATATAGAATCACGACCATGAGGGATACTGAGGACACCAATCGACCAGGAGGTTGATGGGAAACACTGAGCTGCCCACACAAACCTACCAGTTACGGCCACTTCATCAGATGGTGAAGTAGTGCAGTGTGTGTATTAATTATCTTCTTCTGATTCCCTTATTGTAGTTTAGCATTTTGTGCGAATTACAGTTTGTAGATGTCATTTTGATTTAGGTGATATGCTACAATACTTACTAATACTTTATATATGTATATACTATATACTTTATATATAAACCTTACTAATATATATATATATTTACTTATATATTAATAAAGTTTTATTTCATTAGCTAGTTTACTTTTCTTACACATTACACATTTCACTCATCTACGTTACTGGCCATGTTAGGATTTGAATTTGTATCCTGGTCAAGGCCATTGTTCCAGAAAGAATAGTTTTAAATAATTAATTACTAGGTCACCTGGCGGTCTAGGGGTAAGGTGTCAGACCTCTGTGCTGGGGTCCGGGGTTCAACCCTCGGTCCCGGCACAGATTTATCTGATTGCCAAACCCTTCCTTCACCTCTGACAAGACATGTATTAATCACAACTTGTGAATGTTATGAATGCCAGGCCTCCACCGTGGCTCGGATCACCGTTAAACTGTAGGTCCTCCATTTCATCTCACAACCACCCCACCATTACACATTAGCGTAAGTGCGTATAACCCGAACGGGTAGTAAGACGTGCTGCTAATAATAATAATAATAATAATAAATTAACTACTACAATATTTGGGAGTAGTTTGAGGAGTAAATGACTACCCCTAAAATATAGTAGAGATCTATGTTAACAACATGTGTATGTGTAGGGAAGAGCGGGGGAATCATGCGTGGCGTGTAATCGTGCGCACCAGGGTTTGTCATATTACCCGGTAATATTAGTGACTCCGACTGGTGCTGCGCTCTTGTTTTTGCTATGCACAGCAATGAGGCACAACGATAGTTTCCTTTGTCAAGCGCGTTGGAGCTGTATTATGAAATCAACGTTGTGTCTTGAAATGTTCGTTCTTCACGAAATAAGGTGAGCCTACAGTTCTCATTTAATTATTTGGATCCATTTTATTCTAAAATTGTAGTATTTGCTGTGTTTTTACATGCATTCATTTTTATTGTATACATTGCTGGTGTCCCTGCTACAAAGATGTTTTGTTTTGAGGTAATGATGCGCAGTAACGCTGTAGATGCATACAGTCCCCCCAGGATACATGGGAAGTGCGCATGACTCCCACATACACAGTTAAATGCAAAGCGATATAAATGCCAAACTGTCCAGTGTTTGTTCTCAGATGTCGAGAAATTACATTCGGAAAATTAAGATCAACTCTTACACACTAGAAAACTTACAAAATGCAATAGGTGCAATAAAAAACAATGGCAGGAAAATAAGGGAAGTTGGGAGAAGTTTCAGGATACCAGAAACAACTCTAAGGAAAACACTTCTATAAAATCGGCCTGTTCCACCTCATCTAGGTCGTAAAGGTGTATTCTCAAAAGAAGTGGAGACTGAATTAAGGGACAATATTCTGACACTAGCTATATGGCTTAACATCCAGGGAACTAAGGTGATTAGTATTTAGGATATCTGAATAAAATAAAATCCCTAATAGTTTTAATAGACAGAAAGGTTTAGCTGGCCAGGATTGGCTTTATGGCTTCTAAACGCGAGATCCTGAGGTAGCACTTAGGCAACATGAAGGAACAAGCTTAAACAGAATTGCTGCTTTTAATGCTGAAGATACAAAGCTATTTTATTCTAATCTTCAGAAAGTTATGGAGGAATTCAATTTGAACAAAATAGGATATTTTTAATGTTGACGAAATGGGCAAAACAACACTACAAAAAAAATCCTAAAGTGTATGTCGCGAAAGCGGCCAAAAAGGTCAGTGCTGCTATTTCTGCTGAGTGAGGGCGAACCATTACAGCCGTTTGCTCAATCAGTGCTGCTGGAAACTACATCCACCTTTGTTAATATATCCCAGAAAACGAACGACTGCTACACTTCAGAAAAATGAGCCTATTGGTGATTTTTACAAGTGCTCAAAGAAAGGATGGATGAATTCTGATATGTTTCTTGACTAGTTATCTCACTTCATAAAACATGCAAAGCCCACTGCAACTGATAATATTCTTCTAGTTCTAGATAACTATTACAGTCATATTTCGATAGGGGCGTATGATTTCTGTAAAACAAATTTCATTCATTTGGTGTCCATTACACCCCACACACCCCATTATCTTCAGCCTTTAGATTTAACTTTCTTTAGTCCTCTGAAGGGTGCACTTTACAGGAAATATGAACTTTAACAATCCACTACAGGCCATGAAAAAAATTACCGAATATGACATAGTAGAGCTTTTAAATAAAGATCTCATGAAAATCGCCACCATGGAGAATGCAGTTTCAGGTTTTCGATCTGCTGGAATATTTCCACTCAACCCTGATAAATTTAACGAAGAAGATTTTGCTCCTGCTAACGAGGTAGGACAATTCACAGTTGAAGCGTCTCCTGAATCCGTAACTCCTAATTCTACATGAGTTTCTGACCCCGAACGTCAGCACACCTCCGTCAATCAAGCCATCCATATGCACAGCCTGTTAAAGATCCTGGACCATCAACATCTAAAACTAATTGGTTTTTCACTATTTTAACAATTCCAAAAAAGAAGATTGAAAAACAAGCAGGGTTAGGAAGAAAGCTGCGTGGAAAACAACACTTGGAAATATTAACCAGCACACCAGTGAAATGAAAATTAAAAATAGCTCAAGGTAAGAAAAGAATTAAGGAAGAAAAAAAAATCAGAGATGAGAAAGAAATCTGGAAATATGGTGCGAAGGTGCTTCGACCAATGATCACAATACAAGAAGAGTAAATGAAAATAAATAAATAAAGAAGCAACCAACATCCGAGTCATCTGAAGCAGACGGCTCCACGCTTAGTGATGACGAAATGGACGACATGGTCCTAGCAAAAATTGGCAAAGAACCTAATGAATTGTGTTGTATCTTTGGAGAAGTAGGAAGAGACCAGGAATTGTGGTACATGCGGATTGCACTGGTGTTGATACCCCAAAATACCATGTGTGCGATTTTTATAGACTACAAAATGAAACTGTGGAAAATAATATTTTGGTAACTTAGCCACTATTTTGTTATATTTCAATTTTCTTTCATAAACATATTTTTACCTTTAAATTATAAAATAAATATATATTGATCTGTTTATGTATCACCTCACCTTGTTTTCAATGTGATTTACAAACATTAATTCTAATGCGCTCCATTGCCCTACCTCTGCCCATAACTACCCCAGAGGGTGGGGAAACGTGCGCAAATACATTCCTATGCTTTATCAATATTATTCAATTGTGTATAGCTATTACTCATATATGTTTTTACCAAATGAAAGTAGAATAACAAAGGTTACCTTGCATGTAGTTACACTTGTGATATCACTATAGAAATGAATCTCGCTTAGGTGCACAACATTCCCCCACTCTTCCTTATTCCGAGGATAGAAATAAACAGAAGCATTTGAAAATTGAAGGCATGATGTCATTTTCAACACCTAACTAGTTAAATTGTTGATGGAATATAAGAAACCCAAAAGGGATCAACTATTGGCAGGAACACAATTCTCATCAAGAGGAGATGTACGTATACCATAATATGTGGAGATTTCTTCTTAAAGTGAAATATCTTATTAATTGAAATTATATGATAGGGTTTACATGGTGATAAAAAAATAGTCAAAATAAAATGCTTTGGAAAATGTTGCAAAACTTTTACACAGGCCTATATAATTTCTAAACTATATGTAAAGATGGGCTCAAATTATTATACTAAAGTTAAAAAAAACATGAAATTCCCATTTTTCTCGGCAACGTTTTTTTCAGGTTATCTTAGTTGTTATGTTGTGTTATGGTTTATTTTATATTCCATTAAAACCTTGTGCTGTTTTCAATTCTGGTTAACGGTTGGTACCACTGTTTCCCATATGACCCTTTCCCTCCATTTGTCAGCTGTTTTGTTTATATTGTATTTTTACTCTGTTTCTTTGTAGTGTCTTGTTTGTGGCTAAATATTATATATTTATAGCTAATTCATAAGTAGTGTAAACAGTAAAATTTACATTCAGTAAACATTGTGTACATATTTTACCAATGACCTAACCCCAAGAAAAACAGCAGCCGTTAGGACTTTATACTAGAGGAATGTACTCATACTCATGTCCAAATTGCAAGGAAACTTAGAATATATATAGAATATAGATTCCTTTAGAAAAGGGTAATGTTTTCTGTAATAACCGTATCGGTAAATGCGGCCATAAGAAAAAATTGACGGAAAGAGGATATAGAAAATTAAAAAGTATGATGCTACACAATCGAAAATCTACTAGTAAGGATCTAAGTAGGAATATGTTACTTTATGGAGTGAAAATATCCCATCAAACTGTGCGCAGAGAATTATTGCGTAAAGGGTAAAGAGCCTGTCGCCCACGAAAAAAGGCACACCACATATGGCCAAAAAACGACTTGAGTGGACTAGAGGACTGCGGCGTAAGGTAAGAACAATTTTAGAGCGATTAGTTTTCTTTATAAAACTCTTGAGTGTAATACAGCAGTTAATTATGTAAGATTTCAGGATGATTATTTTTTGTTTCTAGAACATAAAAAAAAAATTTGTTGTCATTTTCAACATTTTTTATTTAATTTCTAAAAAGGTTTTCAACAATTTGTCAGTATTGATTACTGTATTGTCATATCTTAAGTTTTTTTTATGCTTTCTTTCTTCTTTCCAGGTTTGTTTCAGTGATGAATTTATTTTCACCATCTCAGAAGAGAGTGCTCAGTATGTCAGATGAACATCTGATGAAGAGTTTAAGGTTGAATGTGTACGACAATCTGTAAAACATCCAACATCCATGATGGTGTGGGGGTTATGTCAGTGTATGGGCCAGGCAAACTAGACGTATATTCCATTCACGGTAGAAATTACTCTCTGAAAGGTCTTTTTTCCTACCAATATCCTACTATAACTTATAATAGATTTCTGGTAGGGAAAAAGACCTTTTAGAAAACAATTCCTACGCTGAATAGACTTTAGTTGAGGATACTATGAAAAGGACCAGTATATAAAGGTTTTATCAAAAAACCTGTTTCCTCAGCCCCAAGAATGGTTTAAGGAATGTCCTTTCGTGTTTATGCATGACGGAGTACCTTGCCATATGGCCAAAAAAGTAATAAATAGTACGGAACCCCGCACGGACTTTATCGATCTACTGTTTAAAAATGTAGATATTTAATCATAACTTTTAATATATGTGAAACTAAATAGTATACACTAGCAAACCCAAGCATAAATTGCACTATATTTATGTAAACATTTTTTGAGTCCCGGTTTTAAATTTTATATTTTTATTTTTAAAGAATTAATGTCTTCATTTGTATGTTTGGACCAATAAAAAAGATTAATACTGGGTCCACAAAGGTCAACATTTTGTATTAAAATTTCGACTTCCGATCGACATTTTATTAGGTTTTGCACATCTTAAAGTCAGCGCATTGATATTAAATTCCTCATTTATACATTTTGAACAATGAAAAATGTAAATATTGATTATTGAGTCTAAAATGGAGATAGATAATTGCTGTACAAACATTTCTCCTAAGAGTTTTAAGAAAAAATAATATAAACTTTTTGAGAGACTTATATTTAATTACTTTATGGCATTGGAGAATTATTGCTTTAAAACTTAAGTAGTTGTACACAACTAGAGCTCACAGATTTATATTAATATATTTGCCAATATCTCAGAAATTGTTGGTTTTATAAAAATTTATTTCGTATAAAAGTTTTTTATTTTTAATAGTACTACAATTTTGCAATGATAAGTCTCAAATAGTTGTGGAGATACGGAAATTTTCGCTTCTGTAAAGTACCCTAAAAGTCATTTTCATGAGAAAAAGAAAATAGCCAGCTTATTTATAATCTTAATCAACGCCTAGATAGGAATTTTAATCAAAATCGTTAGAGCCAATTTTGAGAAAATCAATTTTTTCTCTTTTCGCCTTATATAAAACTACTCTTAATTTTAAGTTTTAATATACACACAGACAGACAGCATTGCAAAGACCATTCTTAAGGGTTCGGGGCTCATGAGACGTTGACATCCATCAACATTTCAGGTTAGATTTTTTTACGGTTGCAATACTTTATCTTTAGGGTTCGAAAAGTTAAAAACAATATATATTTGCAGATAGCCTGAAAGTTATTTGTTTTATAAAAATATGTTTCAAATAAAATATTTGAGAATATTTGAAAATATTTTGAGAAAATCGACTTTTTCTCTTTTTGCCCTTCAGTAAACTACCCTTAATTTTAGGGATATATACCCGATTCCAAAAACCCCTCTCGGCAACCCTATGAAAACCCTAGATACCAAGCTTTAGCCCGATCGGTAAAATAGTTTAGGCTCTAGTCCGAGGTACAGACAGACGGACAGACAGACAGACGGAAATTCAAAAATCACTTTTTTGGATTCAGGGAGTCATGAAACGTTGAAATTCATTAAAATCTTGACTTATATTTTTTTAACGATCACAATACTTTCTCTACCTGTAAGATAGAGAGAAAGTAAAAATATGTTTTAATGAAATGGAACAAAGTGTACTTCCTTGGCCAGGGAACCTTCCTGATCTGAATTCAATAAAAGAACTGAATGAACTGTGATATAATGACCACATTTTCAATCATCCCAATTTGCCTCTCTCTCGGATTCGCGCAAGGAAGTAAGAAGAGATACTTAAAATAATAGCACACAGTTGTAACAATAAGAATATTGTTTTAGTATGCCTAGTAATTAAGTTTAAGTAAATGAGCTAACTCAACAATGAAATCTACCAGCTAAGTTGTAGAACTATATTAAAACGAGAATGTGAACGTATGCATATATTGATTTTTGAAATATGTATATGGTTTAGAAATTATATAGGCCTATGATGGTGGCTCTCCCAGAGGCAATCGCTTAAACAAATGATAAATAGAGTATAATTATGCTGGGCCCTACAAAAATATATTAATCCCCACGATACTTTTGCAGGATAAAATATGACAAAAATAAAACTTCTCTGCTACAAACCGAACTTTGTTGGCGATGCTTCATGATTACATTTTAACGGAGAGTATTAATAAAACAATACGCGTCCATAATACTTTGCAAAAAATCATTTACCAATATTTATTTTGTAATTGTTAAAATTATATTTTTTTCTGTTTATAAGTTATCCCTTCTTTAACATCATTAGATGATAGTCTATAGCCCTTATTTCAACATCATCAGATGATAGTCTATAGCCCTTATTTCAACATCATCAGATGATAGTCTATAGCCCTTATTTCAACATCATCAGATGATAGTCTATATCCCTTGTTTCAACATTATCAGATAGTCTCTATTCCTTCTTTGTACATAATCAGATGATAGTCTATAGCCCTTGTTTCAACATATCAGATGATAGTCTATAGTCCTTGTTTCAACATATCAGATGATAGTCTATATCATCAGATAGTCTATAGTCCTTCTTTGTACATAATCAGATGATAGTCTATAGCCCTCGTTTCAACATATCAGATGATAGTCTATAGTCCTTCTTTGTACATAATCAGATGATAGTCTATAGCCCTTGTTTCAACATATCAGATGATAGTCTATAGCCCTTGTTTCAACATATCAGATGATAGTCTATAGTCCTTGTTTCAACATATCAGATGATAGTCTATAGCCACGACTTCTCCATCCATTCTTGTGTAATGGGTTGTTTCTTATGTAAAGTGCAAACAATGTATGTGCTTTAAGAGGAAGTGTACCTACATTTGCGTAAGAGTGAGAAACCATTTATGACTGAACGCCCACAGTAAGCCTGACAGGGATCCAAACCACAATCTCTACAGACCTGGCAATCCAGTCTAACAAAATAATCCTTTTTTGACAAAACATTTGAATTTTATTTTATTAAAATAATATTGAGCTACTTTTCTTGATGATTTAAACCACGCTTTATTCTGCCTTAAGTAGTCAGGAGTGCTACCAGCTTTGGTAAATTGTCAAACTACCCTACATTGGGTTTGAATGTGGACCAGCTGCCTGACCTGATTACCAACAAGGATCTATTTTATTGCCTTTTTTGGCTCACCAGTGAATGGTAGGTCTACCTATATAATATATAGCATACTTAGTTGATTTAAATTATTATGTTTGTTTATCACTTACAAAATGTCAACTTCACTGACAGCGCAAGGAAACTAACACTGAGACATATTCTATGAATTGAAATATGACATCGGGACATGGGAATCAAACCCGGGACCTTTGGTTTAGTACGCCAATGCTTTAATCGCTGAGCCCCGTACCCACGGTCATTCTTCACACATATTTATAAGGCAGAGTCTGTGATGGACATGTGGAAATTGTCTGCTACTTATGAGAGACGAGCTATCAGATAACGCAGCCACTATCGACTAATGCTGCCGATAGTATAATAAATATAACTGCAACTAACAAATATAAAAGCTAATAGGCTGATATTGTGACGTTGTCTGATCCTTGGCATGGTGATGGGAGTGTCTTGTGGGAAGAATACCAGGATAAAGGGGATCATGTCTCCTCTACACCGACCGAAGTACTCCACCTCCCACCTGCGCACCTACTTATCCTCAGATCAGTGAATATAGCACCACTAAACCTTCACCAATCACAAATATAGATTAGTGGACATTTCAGATTAGAATACATTTTTTCTAAAATATCTGTTAATGTTGTCTAGCTAAATTAGTTTATCATATCGCTAGATCTTTAGACACATTAATTGTCACATTATTGTTTTTAGCAACGAACTCCCCTATTATAGTTGTAGACCTATTTTAAAAATAACGCTGTAAGTACACAACCGTTTATTCTCATGTCCAATGGAACGAGGCCAAATGACGTCATAGTCAACTTGATAGTTTGATTTTTAAACTTAAAGTCATATTTTGTAAAATAATGTAGCTCTAGGCTAGTTTTAAGAAATAAAATAATGCAGTATTTTATAATGTAATCCTGATTTTATAGAATTTTAAAGTTGTTTTACTCTCCTGAAAACTAGTATTTTGGGGGATTGGTTTCTGGGGATGCGATATATCCAACACGTAGGCCTATGTAGGTATGCATCGCTACCTGACAGGTATCAACGAATCGTTAAATAGACTACGTGAAGAAACAAACCCAAAATATAATTGTGTTAAAAAAGACCCTAGGCCTTATAAAATTTTCCTATTTAATAGAGATAGTGTAGGCCTACAGCATACACAGAGATAGTGTAGGCCTACAGCATACACATAGAGATAGTGTAGGCCTACATCATACACATAGAGATAGTGTAGGCCTACAGCATACACAGAGATAGTGTAGGCCTACAGCATACACATAGAGATAGTGTAGGCCTACAGCATACACAGAGAGATAGTGTAGGCCTACAGCACACACAGAGATAGTGTAGGCCTACAGCATACACATAGAGATAGTGTAGGCCTACAGCATACACAGAGATAGTGTAGGCCTACAGCATACACATAGAGATAGTGTAGGCCTACAGCATACACATAGAGATAGTGTAGGCCTATAGCATACACAGAGAGATAGTGTAGGCCTACAGCATACACAGAGATGGTGAACAGATTGTATTTTTAAAACACGTAGTTTTTAGTGTAGGCTATAGCTAAATAGATTATATTTTTTAACCATGGGCTTTCTTTGAAGCCTTAATAATCAGTATTAATTTTGAGTCTATATTTTACATCCTATAGTACATCATAACCTATAGGCCTATATAAACACATAGTTCTATAACCTAAATATATAGGACACAAACGGATACATTTAAAATCAACGTTTTGAAAACAGCTATGAATATAAAGATTATAAATTTCTTATTAATGATTAAATAAAATTGCAGAAATAATATAAGATAAATAAAATATAGCCAAATACAAGACATATTAGCCAGTGCCTCTAGCAACAATTTTCCAGTGAACATTTGTGAGTCAGTAGGTGTCGGCCATTTTAAACGTAAGGAAGTGTGTTGTTATTCCTTTGGTAACATTGGAGCGCGAGTGTGAGTGAGTAAAGACGAGTGGTCTGAAAGGGGAGGGGTCTTCTCAAGTCGCTCCTTTGTGTACGAGATGCTGTAATCTCCTCCCAGACATGCTCCGACCAATCACAAGTCTCCCTCACATTACAATGGACCGGAGCACTCTTGCCAACGTACTGAGGTGTTCGAATACCGTGCAGGCCTATTATTACCATCCTTTGTCGACATTATGCCTTGTGGACCTATATCTTGGCTCCTTGTGTTTAGGGGTCTGCTGTTGATTGACTGTTCATCCAGCTCGATTCACACTATAGGCCTACGTTACGTACTGGCAGCGTTACGTCAACACATTCAGTATATATCAACGTGTGGCAATGTGACCGTCTCTAGTAGAATGTTTTGACGTTCTAACCCGCCTCGGTGGCGTAGTTGGCTAACGCGCTAGTCGTGTTGAGCCAGACCACCGAGGACGGGGAGATCGAGGTTCGAATCTCGGTCGGGTGAACTGGGGGTGGTTTTTCCTAAATGGTTTTCCACTCTCCCTCCACGCAAATGCGGGTTCGCTTCCTCTAAATTCAACCCTCCTAATACCTAATCCATTAGTGTAATTAGTACTTAAGCGTATAACCCGAATGGGTAGTAAGACGCGGTGCTAAATATTATTAAATATTATATTATTGACGTTCTAGTAGGCCTAATATAAAATGGACGCCATCACCGTTAATGCCTTCGGTCAATGAGCATTTTCCCTCGGAGACTGAGTAAAAAAGTACAAGTACTTATTTTATTTTACCAAATACAAATTTAAATGTGAACAATAGGTTTAGCACTTACCAACCTTAAAAAAACCACAAGTATTTCGTCATCATTATTCGTTTCTTTTAATGTAGACCGTGTTTTGGCTTTGTATTTTCTTATCAACTTTGTTTAAAAACAAATTGACATAATAAAATATGTAGAAGCTTAATTTATCCCGCCCTCTTCCAATTCCCTATAGGCCTACATTGTGTGATCCTCTACCACAAACTTACTCCTGTTAATAATTTTTATCACCCGCACTTTCGTTTAAGGTCATTCGACCATCAAAATGATATTGCACTAGTTTTAACGAGTGTATCAATAAATAATGATTCAATGATTTCAAATCGTTCAATACCATGCAGTTAATATTGATAGACCTACGTTAACAATGGTATCAAGTGTGACAGCTCGGGAACTGTTGTGATTTGAACAATTACAGCTAATATTGATAGGCCTACTGTTAACAATAGTATCAAGTGTGACAGCTCGGGAACTGTTGTGATTTGAACAATTACAACTAATATTGATAGGCCTACGTTAACAATGGTATCAAGTATGACCCACTACAGCTCGGGAACTGTTGTGATTTGAACAATTACAACTAATATTGATAGACCTACGTTAACAATGGTATCAAGTATGACCCACTACAGCTCGGGAACTGTTGTGATTTGAACAATTACAGCTAATATTGATAGGCCTACGTTAACAATGGTATCAAGTGTGACAGCTCGGGAACTGTTGTGATTTGAACAATTACAACTAATATTGATAGGCCTACACTTGTTAAAATAGTGCAATGAAATGTTGATGGTAGATTGACTCAAGTGAAATAGCAATCACTGTTATTAAATTATTGCACGTTTGTAGAATAATTCTGCTTCCCTCCAGAACGTTACTGGAAACTAACGTTCACTTGTCGCTAAGTGTGAAATGTGCAGCGATTTTACGTGACGTTGAGGTGACGTATTGTATAAATAGGATTTTAGTCAAAGACCCCACCAAGGCGCTCATTAACGAGTTAGGCCTATAGCATTTATTTGACTATGGGAATAGTGACTTTGGGGTAAACTTACACCGGTACGTCACATAGAGGACCTGTTTAAATGGTACGTTTCGGAGAGTAACAGATTAAATGGTATTTTACGTAGAAGAACAGTATAAATGGTACGTCGCACAGAAAACCAGTTTAGAGGGTCCGTAGCGTGGAAGAGCAGTTTAAATGGTACGTAGTATAGAAGATCAGTTTAGATAGAACGTAGTATAGAAGATCAGCTTAGATAGAACGTAGTATAGAAGATCAGCTTATAGCAGTTTAGATGGTACGTAGTATAGAAGATCAATTTAGATAGAACGTAGCTTAGAAGAGCAGTTTAGATAGAACGTAGTGTAGAATAGCAGTTTAGACGGTACGTAGTATAGAAGATCAGTTTAGATAGAACGTAGCGTAGAATAGCAGTTTAGACGGTACGTAGTATAGAAGATCAGTTTAGATAGAACGTAGCGTAGAAGAGCAGTTTAGATAGAACGTAGTGTAGAAGAGCAGTTTAGATGGTACGTAGTATAGAAGATCAATTTAGATAGAACGTAGCTTAGAAGAGCAGTTTATATAGAACGTAGTGTAGAAGAGCAGTTTAGATGGTACGTAGTATAGAAGATCAGTTTAGATAGAACGTAGCGTAGAAGAGCAGTTTAGATAGAACGTAGTGTAGAAAAGCAGTTTAGATGGTACGTAGTATAGAAGATCAGTTTAGATATAACGTAGTGTAGAAGAGCAGTTTAGATGGTACGTAGTATAGAAGATCAGTTTAGATAGAACGTAGTGTAGAAGAGCAATTTAGATGGTACGTAGTATAGAAGATCAGTTTAGATAGAACGTAGTGTAGAAGAGCAGTTTAGATGGTACGTAGTATAGAAGATTAGTTTAGATGGTACGTAGTATAGAAGAGCAGTTTAGATGGTACGTAGCTTAGAAGAGCAGTTTAGATGGGACGTAGTATAGAAGAGCAGTTTAGATATAACGTTGTATAGAAGATCAGTTTAGATAGAACGTAATGTAGAAGAGCAGTCTAGATGGTACGTAGCTTAGAAGAGCAGTTTAGATAGAACGTAGTGTAGAAGAGCAGTCTAGCTTAGAAGAGAGGTAGAAGAGCACTATATTAATATCAATTTTCAATATTTGACCTCATCAATAGGTTAACAGAACAATCTTATGGTTCAAATAGGTTACCTACTTCTTTTCTTGATACACACGCAATACGAAATCTAGAAATATATCAACATAAATTGAAAATAAAATACACTATACATCATTGCCAAAAACACTTTATTATTAATCGTACACACGAATACAGCAGTTCAAAAAGAGGTACACAATGTAGCCACTGCCAAATACACGAATAGCCCGTTTCAAAGTAGCCACTGCCTAATACACGAATAGCCGGTTCAAAGTAGCCACTGCCAAATACACGAATAGCCCGTTTCAAAGTAGCCACTGCCAAATACACGAATAGCCCGTTTCAAAGTAGCCACTGCCAAATACAAGAATAGCCCATTTCAAAGTAGCCACTGCCAAATACACGCATAGCCCGTTTCAAAGTAGCCACTGCCAAATACACGAATATCCCGTTTCAAAGTAGCCACTGCCAAATACACGAATAGCCCGTTTCAAAGTAGCCACTGCCAAATACACGAATAGCCCGTTTCGAAGTAGCCACTGCCAAATACAAGAATAGCCCTTTTCAAAGTAGCCACTGCCAAATACACGAATAGCCCGTTTCAAAGTAGCCACTGCCAAATACAAGAATAGCCCTTTTCAAAGTAGCCACTGCCAAATACAAGAATAGCCCTTTTCAAAGTAGCCACTGCCAAATACACAAATAGCCCGTTTCGAAGTAGCCTATGTTTTAGTGACCAAATTACCGGTAATTAAAAAACAAAGTACCTTTATATTATATACTTAATTTCGGTCTGATCGTTTTAATAATCATTACGACACAAATGAAACAAAAACGAGAATAAACAAGCATTTAATCTCGTTGACTAGCACGCGTTATATTTCTTTCAACTTATTTAAAATGAAGCCAGTATATTAAAATAGTTTTTAAATTAATTTTGGTTATAGAACTAACCTTTTAATAACTTCTTTTAAAGATTTAAACATCTTTTCTTTGTTTAAATTAAAGAAACAAAGTGAAGCCTTTTCAAAGTGGGCCTTAATAAATATTTCAAAATTGCGACCCGGCAGGGAGTCTGTTTTCAGCTATTCACGCCAATACCCAACGCCAATACGCCAATAGTTTTCATTCGCTTGAGTATAAAAAATAAACAAGTTTTACTTGAAACATAAATTGTGTTTGACTTTAAAGTTTTACAAAATAATAAGTTTATAGTGATCGGTTCTAATGAGATAAACGTGGAAATATAATAAATTTAATTTATAGCTATCTGCACTAATAATGTAGCTCATGTTGCCACAATGGTGTATGAACATATTTATATTGTATTACATTATGAGTTTGTTTAATTAATGATGAAAAAACAAATTATTAAATAATCCATGAGGAAGTGGGTGGGGCTAATGCTCTAGATCTTGGCAATTCAACCTGAGCTTATCTCTACTTTCCTGGCGTATGGAGGAATTCATTTCTGAGGTGGGGACACCATTAAGGTGAATTCAACTACCCACTGCTGGTAACTGGTGAAAATATACTACCAAAGATAGAACGAACTTATGCGGAACTAGATGGGGCAATACAATTAGCCAAAATGGGAGAGCAACAAAATTTTAATCTAGTATTAAGGCATCTTGTAAGGATCGGACGTGAGAAAGGGAAAACAATAACATTCCCAACACCAGAGGCAGTTGATCGAATACAGTTGAAAATAATGACATAGACTACACTACCTATCGGGGCGTATGGGTACAATTTGACCTTTGACCTTTGACCCCGACTCTGATTGGTCGGATTTGGTCACGTGACCATGCCTCTCGCTCTCTGATTGGCTGTTGGCATTCCCCTTCCCCCTAAACCCCTTCCCTCCCTCTGACCCCCTCCCCATGACCCCTTTCCAGTGTTACAAACATGTTGGTTCTTGTTCCATTGTTTCTTTGTATGTGATCAATGTTTTTTATATTGGCTTATTATGTGTGCTCAATGTTTTTTTTTATGCCTGGGTTGGATTGGGACGGGCGTTGGAGTTTATTTTTTATTTATTGGCATGCGGTCCACGGCGTCGGACGTGGGAACACGCAACACGAACATCTCCCAGTAGCGTGAAATGCGACCACTGACCAGCTGGCAGCTGTTTTCCGGCCTTTCACTTCCTGGAACACACAGCACGAACCTTTCCGAACGACCGCTTAGCGTAGAGTGTAACAAATGGTTCCCCTGCCTTGAGACCTCTTTCACTTCCCCTCACTCCCCCCTCCTTCAAATCAAGACATGTGTCGCAACCCCCCTATGTGGTAATGGGGTTTCCCTGTGTCGATACCCCATATGAGGCAATGGGTTTTCTCTGATGACTGGCGCCAGTTTGGCGGCTCTACAAGACAAGACGAGTCGAGACAGGAATAGATCGTGACCTTGAAACCGTGAGCTAGGTCATTGACCCTGACAACCCTCCCCCAGCAATATGTTTTCCCGATGACGTCATCGCACTGTCACCACCCCTGATGACCGGCGCCAGTTTGGCGGCTCGAAAAGACAAGAAGAGACAATAATAGATCACGACCCTGAATAATGTCGTAATTCACCCCACCCCCTATGTGGTAATGGGTTTTTACGGGTGATGTCGCAACTAAAGAGCATTAATACGGCTCTGATTATGGGGCCTTGGGATGCTCAGTCAGGGGCCTCTATCCTCCACTACAAAAGTCTACTAAAATTGGTTGTATGGTATCGGCCGTCGACATACGCAGATGTAAGTATCAGCCATGGGGATGATTAAGAACATGTTCCGGAGGGAGAAATACCTACAGTTTACACGGCGGGGATTCGATTTACTCCCACCAGAATTAGATGAGCCAGACATTTAGACGGAGTGCACACCGAATATCTTTAGCACCGCTAAGGTCTGTTAGGACGGCTGTACATCCTGCACCCCCAACATTTTGCTGGTCGACCAGATTTTTCTAGACCCAGTAGAATGTGTACCCGCATTTGCTTCAAACGTCAATCACCCCTGTCACCGGCCGTCTAGTGACGCCTTAGACCATGTGACCATGGATGCAAGTATACAAAAATTATTATAAAATGCATTGCTACCCAAGGATAAAGTGAGAAAGAAACAACTGTTTTATTCCTCGAGACACTTATCACAACAGAAAATATCATTTAATGTTCTCATCTATATTTTGTCGAAATAATATACATATCTTACATTAATTCATAGGTAATATTGAATTTAATGTTCGCAACTATATTTTGACGAGATAATACATAACTCTTACATTAATTCATAGGTAATATTGAATTGAGTAACTTGAATTTAATGTTTGCAACTATATTTTGACGTGATAATATATAACTACATAAATTCATAAGTAATATCAGGGTTGAGGAATATATAAAATATACCGACACGACTGCTATGGCTAGGATTAAAAATTTAGGGACCACGTTTTTTTATCACGATACAGATAGCGTTTTATTTACGGTGCTTGGAGTCTACCGACCGGATACTTTTTGGGTGACCTCACTGACGAACTTCAAGATTACGGTCCGGTAAGCTATATTAGTACCTTTGTACCGGGTGGTCCCAAGGATTACGCGTACTGAGTTTGTGTTGATGGCGATCCTGCCAAAACAAAAACGGCATGTAAGGTTTGCGGGATCACTATAAACTACGGCAAACGGAACAACTGTAATTTTACGTTTTGAAAGCGTTACCGAACAGGCTCCAGGAAAGATACATACAGATACCGCACAAAATTGTAAAAAAATAAGGTCTTGCGACTGTAAGTACCGTTTTGCAGAGTAAAGTCTACCGGCCAGTGTACACCAAACAGCGGATAACCGATGATTATAATACGTTACCATTTGGGTATCAGAGTCCTTGTAAACGCGCTCGCCACGACTAAAAGCTGATCATTTAGACAGGATGAATAATCATATTTTTTCTTTCACTCTAAACAGTTCTACTTACATACCATTTTTTAAAGATTTGAGATTTTTTATATTTTTTCTGCATGAAAACACGCATATTTTTTATTGATTTATTTTATGCACCCAAAATAATTTTTATATTTTTTTATCCGCCAGTACAATCCTTCACCTACCTGATTATTTCTAGTTAATAGAATTAGTTGCGTGTATATATTTTAACTCTAGTCAATTTTATTAATTTTCTTGTACATATTTTAAATTGAAACAATCTAGTTGTGTACATATATTCAAAAACTCTTTAAATTTGACCTCGTAAATTAGTACCGAGGCAACCATTCCCTCTACGAACTAAAGAAATTGATTATTGTTTCCATAATATATATTCTATAACTATCATTTTTTGTAAATAAATATTCCAAATATACTTTTCGTGGTATGATATATATTTGTAAAAATTTGATTTGTGTAAATAAATATTCCAAGTATACTTTTCGTGGTGTGAGATAGCTTTTTAAAAACTCTGATTTGTGTAGATAAATATTTCAAGTATTTGTAAAAATTTTTATTTATGTAAATAAATATTCCAAGTATACTTTTCATTGTGTGAGCTATGTTATAAAAGTTTAATTTGTGTAACTAAATATTCCAAGTGTACATTTCATGGTGAACGATATATTTGTAAAAAATTTTGATTATTTAAATATTTATTCTAGGTATACTTTCCGTGGTATGAGATATATTTTAAATAAATATTCAAAGTATTCTTTTGGTGGTATGAGATATATTTGAAAATAAATATTCAATGTATAATTTTCACGATATGAGATATATTTGTTAATAAATATTATAAAAATTGTTATGTTTGTGATTTAACGTCCACACCCCCTCCCTCCTAACCTATAAATACAAGTTCATTTAGCTTATAAGCTCATTCTCAAACATTATGGACAAGTTGAAACATCCATTTTCGGCCATCATCAGCGTCCCTTCGGGTTTTGGAAAGTCACATTTTTGTGACCGACTTTATCCGTCACCTGGACACGATGTGTGACTTTAAATTTGATAATATCACCTTTTATTATGCTTTATGGCAACTGGGATTCGAACAATACGGGCCGAGTCCCCTGCGTAATATTCTGCAAGGGCTTGCCGGAAATGGATGACACCTGTAATGCCTCTAAACAGCTGATTATCCTGGATGCGCGAAGCCAACAAAATGGTCGTCGATCTTTTCACCAAAGGATGCCACCATCAAAATAGTAGCGTCATGTACCTTACATAAAATATATTACACCAGGGCAAGGCCCAAAGAGACATTTCCTTAAACGCACATTATATCGTGCTTTTTAAAAATCCAAGGGATAAATTTCAGATTCAGCGCTTTGCACGTCAAGTCTGTCCTGAAAACTCCCGTGTTTTTCAAGAGGCTTACGCTGACGCTACAAGTACTCCCCACAGATATATGTTGTTAGATTTCAAGTATGGTACACTCAAAGAACACAGATATTCAACCTGCACAAATGTCGGGTGCTGCTTGTACCTACCACGCAAAAGCTATAAAAACACCGATACCTACCGATTGTAGGTAATTTCATAACTATGAGTCCCAAAGTGCTGAAGCAAGCCCCTCTGCTGCATGCAATGCATCGCATGAACCCGCAGCAATGTGTCACCTTGTTGAAAATGGCAGACAAGAAACTGATTGACTCTGTATGCGAGTGTGCCTACAACACTTTAAAAGGGTAGGTGCCGTTGAAAAATGCGCAGAAGACAAATCTACGTGCTCACAAGCAGGTGATGCGTAAGCTGGTCAAACGAGGAGAGTGCTGGAAGAAAAAGAGACGACTACTCGTTCAGAAAAGAGGAGAGTCTCTACACTTACTTTTAGCCCCACTAATCAGTGGTGTCCTCAGTTCCTTATTCAACAAATAGATAATGGAACACACGAAAAAGATGATATTGGTGTCCCCGGAAAGATTACACCGTTACGAGCAACACCACAAACAAGTGGCATCTACCACAAATCTAGTGGTCTCTGAGCTGGACAAGGAAATGGAAAAATCATAGCTTCAAAACTTGACAAGTTTAAATGGACTTTATACCAACAAGTGCTACAGCGTTCTCTACACTTTAGTCAACACCTTCCACCGCCTGAAAATACCACCACCACGAGAGTCTCTAAAGTGTTTGTACTTCCCATCTCTGCTATACTCAATACTGTACCAGTACAGGCACGTTAAAAAGACAAACTTTTACTAGAACATATTAATTCCATGAGCGGTATCTCTTGAGACGAAAACGGTGAGTGACTATTTACAATACGCCTCTCCGTGGATCCAATATTGTGGATTTAGTCAACGATCGGGTCAGAGTAAGAAGACAGAGCGAGCCGTCAATGTCGAGAGAGTTTCTCACGCCACTTCAAAAAATAAACGTCCCGAAATAATTTATTGTAAATCCGAAACGTTTGGCGCCCAATAGAGATCCGACGCCTGTACCACAACCACTTACACCATCGCTACGGCCTAAGAAGAAGAAACTTGGAATGGTGGACGAAAACAGGTGGCTGCCGTTCCAAGCTTAATGGCCCGTTTAGCTGACATCTACTATGGCCCTTCTCATCCTGCGGGGTTTGCAGGGGCGGCATTGTTTACAAAGGCGTCCAAGAAAGATCCCGACAAAGTACGAAAATGGCTTCGTGTGCAGGACGCTTATACCCTATACCAACTGCTGATAAATAAGTTTCCACGCAACAAGTACGTGGTGTAAAACATTGACTATCTCTGGCAAGCCGATCTCAACGATACGCGAAGTCTCGGAAAATACAATGACGGTGCTGTGTACTTGCTCACCACCATCGACGTGTTTAACAAGATGGCATGGGCGAGGATGCTCCCATCCAAGACGGGGAGCAGCGTGAGAGACGGCTTTCAAAACATTTTCAAACAAAGTGGACGTAAACCTCTAAGTTTACAAACGGATAAGGGGACAGAGTTCACGGCACGTCTAGTCCGGAAATTTCTCAATAAAAAAGGCATGTATTTTTACACCACTCATTATCCGGACGTGAAGGCAAGCATCGTGGAACGATTCAATAGAACTCTGAAAGGAAGCATGTGGCGTTACTTTAAATCAAATAACACGGATCGCTATGTGGACGTCCTCCAATATCTCGTCAACACTTACAACATCGTAAAAAATTTAAGTATCAAGATGGCGCCTGCAGACCTTTCAGAAACCAATGTGCTTCAAGTCAGAGATAATCTGTACGGCAAACGGCGCCCAAACTCGAATAATACACAAAAACTTAAAGTCGGTAACACGTTGCGTATTAGCCAATACAAAATGCTGTTCGAAAAGGGCTGCGAAAGCAATTGGAGCGAAGAAATTTTCAAACTCAGCAGTGTCATGTTGCGACAACCAGTCGTCTACAGGTTGAACGATCTTGATTGTGAGGAGGTGGAGGGAACGTTTTACGAACCCGAATTTCAACGCGCACGTCTTCCCGAAATTTTTAAAGTTGATAAAATACTACGTGTCAAGGGTAAAGGCGCCATAAAGAAAGTTTACGTGCAGTGGAAAGGTTACCCCGCCAAGTTTATTTCTTGGGTTCCTGCCAGTAACGTCAGCGCCCTACCATGAAATACCAGTTTTACATCACTTTGCCGAACGACAGCTCTATGAGCTATTTCCCGAAAAATACCCTCGATAATTTCAAGACGCAACTACCCTACCGTCTTACACTCGATGGACAGTGGGAAGTCGCTTTCGCCGAATTCCAAAATCCGTGTTCTTTCACTACTCTACCCAAGAGCCTAAATCTTGTATGGTACAACTGGATTGACGCTAACGGTGTGGAACCACAAAAATTCAAGGATCACATCCCTCCTGGAAACTATAGCACTATCCAAGAATTGGTCAAAGCCCTAAACGAAATAGAGGCGTTTAAAGGGAATTCCAGAGTTGTATTCAAGTACAAGCCCCCCAAAAAAAGTGGACGTTGTTTCTTCTTCACAAAATATACAGCTGCTGACTCTATCTAGTCAACTAAGTCTACAGCTCGGTTTCGATCCTAATACTAATCTGATCATAGTCCCAAAGTCACCGTACGCTGCCAACATTCTACTAGGCTTGCCCTCGCAAATGTACGTCTACACGGATATCGTCGATCCTCAGCCCGTGGGTGACATTGTAGCACCACTTTTACGTATCGTCGGTTTCAACAACATAAACTATCTCTACGGCATACATAAGACAGTTAGTTATACTCCATTGCACTACGTGCCAGTACTTAGAAGGGACATTGAAAGCCTGGAAATCAATATAAGAACAGACACTGGTGAACCTGTACCATTCAAGTTTGGAAAAGTGTGCGTGAAACTTCATTTTCGACACTGCTCAACATGAACTGTCCCTACCAAAGATACTACGTCAACCAGGCTGGAACAGGAATATCTTCGATCTAACACGGTGTTCCTATCAACGTGGCATTGGAATAGAAAGTTTTTTCAGCGGCCTATTCAGGAGTGTCGTACCGTTGCTGAGAAGCGGCGATAAAGCCATTGGAAAACAGGCGCTTCATACGGGTATCGACGTGCTCTCCGATGTCACCAATCAGCGTCGTCCTTTCAAAGAGGCTCTATGGCATCGTGTCGGTGAGGCTGGAACAAACCTGAAACGCAAGGCGGAACAGAAGATCAGCACACTGATGACCGGCTCAGGCTATAAAGGGCGTAGTAAGAAGCACCGACGTCAGTCTTCTGTCGTTGCCCGACGTAAAAAGGTCAAGAAAGAAGCGGTAGATATTTTCATTTGAAATGTCGTTACTACACCCCCAGTCCTGCGAGTGTGCCAGCAGTGAACTCGATCTATTTTCCGTCCCACCCACGCAAACCAATCTTTAAAGTGGACTATGGATCCAGTACGAACCTATCTTTTCCCTCACCGATGATTCACCCATCGAGTTTACTGTTACCGGTCAAGGCGAGTTCTATATCGATCTTTCACAGACCATGCTCTATCTCAGGGTGGCTATCATGAAACCGAAGGTGGTGCTTTCACCGATGTGGATCAAATCGCTCCTTTCAACAACTGGTTTCTTTCTTTATTCACACAAGTGTATGTGTTTTTAAACCAAAAACTAGTCTCATCACCTAGAAACACGTATGCTTATACATTTTATATTGAGACGCTGCTCAATTACAACATTGAAGCCAAAAGAACACATTTGACTTGTGGTCTCTGGTTCACAGATAGCCCCGGAAACTTTGAGGAGGTTAACGCTGGCAACAAGGGGTTTGAGGGTCGTCACAGTCTCACTGCAAAAAGTATGACGGTGGATCTTTTGGGGTATCTACACGGTGATGTATTTAACCAAGAGAAATATTTTTTGAAGAGCACCGAACTCAGAGTCAAGTTGGTCCGTTCCAGAGATGGATTTAGTCTTATGGCCGTCCCTGAAATCTCGCACTTTAAGGTTCACATCGTTGAAGCTGGTCTTCTAGTGAGACTTGTCAAAGTATCACTTTATACATTTTTAGCACACGCCAAGGCATTAAATGTCATTCCCGAAAGTATCTTATTACCCGCGTGGAAGTAAAAACTCTCACTATTCCTACGGGTGTACAAGGGAAATTACTGGATAAAGTATTCACCGAATAGTTACCCAAACTATGTATCGTTGGATTTGTATCAAACGTATCAGTCAACGGAGACGCCACCAAGAACCCGTTCCACTTCCAATCCTATGGCATTAACCATTTCTCACTGTACGTGGACAGAGAACAAGTGCTGTCAAAACTGTTACAGCCCGATTTTTCAAACAGCAACTATGTCGTGTCCTACCACACACTGTTTTCTGTAACTGGTATCCATTTCATGAACGAAGGTAGTGACATCACACGGGAAGCCTTCCCTAAGTATCATCTCATAGCTTTCGATTTCACACAACTTATCTGTCCGCCCACATGACATCGCATTGGAATTTGACGAGGCATGGTTCTCTGAGAATCGAAGTGAGCTTCATCAGAGATCTCACCGAAACTGTCAACCATCAACCGTATCGTGTACGGCGAATTTGCCAATATCATCACCATCGACAACGACAGAAAGGTGGGGACCGATTATGGGAGTTAATATAAGCGATTTCCCGCCTCTTACACCCGTCATTTAAATCATGGACGTCATTGTAGATATTCATCAACAAAAGCATAATAATCCCTGGGATAGCGGTGATGTGGTTTACAGCATGCTCGAATTCCTCATCTCCCGTGCCACAACGCTTGCAGGAACCGTCTACGTCAAGGGAAAAGAAAGGAAAAAGGTTCTAGCCAAATACATGCCTACGCCTGTCGTAGATACGTACGACATAGGTTGTTTGTCGTTGAAAATACTTAAATTGGGCCGCACCTTGTGCATGGAACATAGTTCTCTATGGAATTTCCATTCGGCCTCCATCGTTTGAGGACTTCGAGATTGGATGATTTAAGATGAATGCGCACACCATAAGACGCACACTGAAAAAACCCGTGGTTCCGTTTTGTAAAGTAGGGTGTTTTCCCTGATGATCAACTATCCGAAATAATAGCTTGACCTGCCACTCTCGTCATCAACACGGATCCACACACCAAGCCTGGGTCCCCATCTTTATCTACAAGAACGGTATGGGAGAATTCTTAGACAGTTATGGTTTTCCATCCTGTATAAAGTAACCTCTTTCATTTTTACGCAAAAACACTTCCCGCACGTCTCACAACATGCTACAACTTCAAAGGATAGCCTCAGACATTTGTGGACATTACTGTCTCATGTACCTTCTCTATCACACCCAGAACATTCCGATGAAAACTTTCCTAACCCTATTCTCGTCCACCAATTATACAGGCAACGACGCTAAGGTGGTGAGATATTGCAACACATTTTTCAAGAAGCTAGGGTCCTGCCGCTCCTCAAGAGGTTACGTCCAATCAGCGTGCGCCGATCGCCTTCACCAGTATTTTCAACACTTTCTTCCTGCTGGACGAAGTCGACGCCAAGCGAGTCATCGTTGGCATGAGCGTCAAGAACAACTTTACGCCCTATGTCCAGCTAGAAAAATGCGGAGGGAATTGTGCGGTATTCAACCGTGCAGAGTGGCAAGAACTGGGCAACTTCAAGTCGGTCATATCAAAGTTTTTCAGCAACACGCAACCTCCTCAGAAGATTAGTCTGAATAATCATGAAATCTCTCTAAGATGCATGTGCGGTGACCACATGGTCTTCATCAGCAAGAAACAAGACGCCGGACTAAAACGGGCCGCCTATCTAGCACTTATCTGGGCGCGTCTTTGTGAGGTATGGGACCTCATCAACGTCACCGTCGACCATCGGAATATGTAGTCGACACCCGTTGCACGCTATTGTAACTATTTGATCGACACACTCATCGTGGATGTATGCGACACGCTAACAGAATCAGCGGATGTAATCAATCTCGAACAGCCTACGGTGGAAATGCACATCAGAAATCTGGTGCATCATTCCTGTAAAAGTGTATAATAAATATTATAAATATCTGTGAAATCTTTAATGTATAATACATATTATCTATGTCTGTGAAGCATTTAATCTATAATAATATTATATATATTCTGTGAAACCCTTAATGTATAATAAATATATGTTTGTAATATCGTGTTTTATTCACGCAAAACCTGTTTGTCCCTTACATGTAGTGTAACCAGATACGAGTCTCAACTTGTGGAGCCCGCAAACTGGCACCAAGTATAAACAGGGTCAATGAACTCATGGTCACAATTTATTCCTGTCTCGGATTTTCTGGTCGAGACGCCAAACTGGCGCCAGGTATGAGTCATCAAGGTTGCGACAGTGCAACTACATCATCGGGGAAACGCACTGTCACATAGAAGGGGAAGGGGAGGGTTGCCAGTGTCAATGACCCCATGCACTAGCTAACGGTTTCAAGGTCACGATCTATTCATGTCTAAACTTGTCTTGTCGAGCCACCAAACTGGCGCCAGGGTTTTGATGACGTCACTGTGAAAACCTATTACTACCTGGATGGGGGATGGGGAGGTTTTTGATACCAAAATAGATTCAGGGGCTCGTAAGAGGGAGCCATTGATGGATGCTCACATTCTATGCTAAATGTTCTTCGTCGATGCCATGTACTGCACGTTCCCACAATCAATAAATAAATTAAGCTCCAACGCCAGTCCCTATCTTACCCAGCCATAGGAACATAAAAACACAAATAAAAAACCAATGGCTCTCATTTATAACCAATGCGCATACATAAAAACCAATGGGCACACATACAAAAGAAAATTGTCCATTAGTCATTCAAACCATAACCAATCAGTGCTGCGATGACGTCACAGCATGGCGGCATCACGGACCCCAAATCAGGGTCAAAGGTCAAATTAGAGTCGTAGTACCCTCCATCTACTGTCGTAGCTGGAATAGTGGTCTCCGTACTAAACAACTTGGAAAAATATAAAAGTAAATTCACATTAATAAAGTTCAATTTAAAGAATATTTTTATATATATGTATATAAAAACAGACAAAAGGTTAATATATTAAATTTACACTCTTACTTTCTGGCTACCGTACAGTTAGAGAAAGTATTGTGATCGTCAAAAAAAGTTAACTCAAGATTTTGATGAATTTTGACGTTCCTTGACCCCCCTAATTCAAAAAAGTTGTTTTTGAACTTCCGTTTATCAATCCTTACCTCAGGCTAGAGCCTAGCTATTTTACCAGTCAGGCTAAAACTTGGTATCTAGGGTTTTCATAGGATTCCCTGAGAGGTTTTTGGAATTGGATATTTAACCCTAAAATTAAGGGTAGTTTACTGAAGGGCGAAAAGAGAAAAAAAATAGATTATATCTAAATTGGCTACTAACGAGGGTCTAGGAATAACAAATACATCTATACTTTCTTTAAAAGTTATTCTGAACAAGTTTTTCTTGCAGTTAAGCTCGTTGTGTTTGTCAAAATGGTGGCTTCAAAATAATTTCATATACCTAAACTAGTTTACGCTGGTGATTATATCTATGTGGATTATTTATTTTAGGGAATATGTATACAGTTACCTACTAATAATGTCTCTGCCAATGTGGTGCATAAAGCGAAAGCCTGATTCTTGATTTGCTATGTTAGATATGTTCATTGTGAATAAGGTACCTTTAATGTTTCTGATACAAAACTAAAATACTTCTGATATCACACAACTAATTAATCAAAACTACATTTTGAACACAACAGCACATCTCCTGGAAACGATAAAATGTTGTGTTATTAAATCAGTTTATTTAATTAAAAAAGGGTGTGTAATTTAATCAACGTCTTAAATGGAGCACTTTCAATATTTAAAATAAACTATAACTTTCATTATTTTTTAACTCATTTACTTAATCAGGAGGCACTGGGTAATCAATTGTATCCGATAAAACCGATAAATGATCATCCCTTTCCTCTGATTATACTTGACTGTATGTGCACTTCAGTCTGTCACAAAGGACGATAAGAACCAGGGAACTGATAGTCTTGAAAGAAGGGAACTTCAGTATTTGGCAGAATGGGTTTCGAAAAAACTCGACAAAGAATTCCCGCGTCTTGGTAACTAAACCTACAAAGCCTGCATTTACAAAACCTTTCTAATTTAAGCATTTGTCTTTTGGTGGGCTTTGCGAGGGAATAACAGAAGAATTTAAGCTGAAAAATCGTTAAGAAAGCATTGTGGTGCGGGACTTGTTAAATTACCATTAATAAAACATAACTTAGTGAAAAAAATCTTCCAGAATATTTACAAGTGTATGCTACTCAATAAGGTGTAAAAACAACTTATAGTCACAGAGCATTCATAAGAATGAAAGTTCTTAATACCTATTTACATAAATTCAGTAAGTGTTATAAAAGTGATGAGTCCCGAAAAAAACATTAAAGGTACAAAAAGATTTTAGCTCAAAATAATTGAATTTCAATACAAATTCAGCTACCGTTGATGATTTTTTAAATTTAATTTTAAAACAGTAGAATATATTTTAACAAAATTAAATGTGATTGAAAATATAAATAAATACTGATATCAGACTCAAAAGTAACCTAAAACACACAATATTTTTTTCATTTCACCATAATTAACCTAAATTTGGTTCATAGAAACATGTAACCACTATAATTAAGTTTTAATGAGACGATTACATCAGTTATAAAATATCAAGTAAATAACATACAGTAAATAGTTATAAACCTTAGTTCAGTTGGTAGCATGTCCCGGGTTCTATTTCCAGCATGAACAAAAAATATATCATTTGATTAAATGTGGGTTTCCCTTCTCACAGTGAATAATTTAAGTCGGGGAATGGATGTTGTGTATTCTATTTTCAAAGTTTTTTTAGAAGTCTCGTGTTGATAGTTATAATATGTCAGTTCAGAAGGTGCACGTTGAGTACCTTAAATAAATAACTAATTAATTTATTGTTAATAACATTATTTTTTATGATATTATTTAATCATAATAGTATACAAACATGATATAGTTATTCCTGAGCAACAAAAAAATGAATAAGGCTGAGTAAAGAAAAATAATTTAGACACTTTATTTGTCTCCTTTAAAACATGTTAGCACCTTTTATAGTCCAGTGATATTAGGAGAATAAATGCCCTTACCTGGCAATAACTACCCTAAAGGGGAGACTTTGAATATGCATAGTGGTAGTGGCTAATAATAACATTCCAAAAACCAAAACTATTGCATGCTGTGCTAGGGCGGGGTGAGGATACTTATGAGAGCCTTCTTATTCTTCACATTAGAGAGAAGCTCAGACTTTGTAGGTATGTTCATTAAACTTAAATACAGGTGCTTCGATTTGGTAGAAAAAACTATATGCTTCTTCTTTGGTCGTAGGACTGTCCGGGTGTATAGCTTCTGGTGGAAATACAACATATGTAGCTTCTGGTGGAAGTACAACATGTGTAGCATCTGGTGGAAATACAACATGTGTAGCTTCTGGTGGAAATACAACATGTGTAGCATCTGGTGGAAATACAACATGTGTAGCTTCTGGTGGAAATACAACATGTGTAGCTTCTGTTGGAAATACAACATGTGTAGCTTCTGGTGGAAATACAACATGTGTAGCTTCTGGTGGAAATACAACATGTATAGCTTCTGAAGGAAATACAACATGTGTAGCTTCTGGTGGAAATAAAACATGTGTAGCTTCTGGTGGAAATACAACATGTATAGCTTCTGGTGGAAATACAACATGTGTAGCATCTGGTGGAAATACAACATGTGTAGCTTCTGGTGTAAATACAACATGTGTAGCTTCTGTTGGAAATACGGCATGTATAATTTCTAGTGGAAATACAACATGTGTAGCTTCTGTTGGAAATACAACATGTGTAGCTTCTGGTGGAAATACAACATATGTAGCGTCTCTTGGAAATACAACATGTGTAGCTTCTGTTGGAAATACAACATGTGTAGCTTCTGGTGGAAATACAACATGTGTAGCATCTGGTGGAAATACAACATGTGTAGCTTCTGGTGGAAATACAACATGTGTAGCATCTGGTGGAAATACAACATGTGTAGCTTCTGGTGGAAATACAACATGTGTAGCTTCTGGTGGAAATACAACATGTGTAGCTTCTGGGGAAAATACAACATGTTTAGCTTCTGTTGGAAATACAACATGTGTAGCTTCTGTTGGAAATACAACATGCGTAGCTTCTGGTGGAAATACAACATGTGTAGCATCTGGTGGAAATACAACATGTGTATCTTCTGGTGGAAATACAACATGTGTAGCTTCTGGTGGAAATACAACATGTGTAGCTTCTGGTAGAAATACAACATATTTAATTTCTAGTGGAAATACAACTTTTTCCCCTCTAGATTTTGTTCCTTTCCTCGTGTAACATTCAAGGAAAAGGGAAGGGACTTTTGGAGCCAGTTCATACTTGAAGTACTTTTTAAGATCTTCTTGACTACCATCCAGGCCAGTTATTCCCTTAAACAACTGTTGTACATTGACTGTCGCAAGGTTTCCTTTAACTTTAACTGATGACACAACTACTTCAATTGGTATCACTCTTGCTTTTCTTGGGATAACTACCTCGGCAAATGTTTTCCCAATCAATGCTTTTATCGACCCTTTTACCTCCTCGACAGAAAGATCACATGTCACAGTGCCATCTCCAACCACATGCAGAGATACTGATATGATCTTATAATATCTAAAAGAGTTGTGTTGCTTAAAACCAGTTCATTAACATATATTTGTGTTTAGCATTTTTTCTCATACTACTATCCCTCAAGTCTTTGTGTTGATCTGATGTATCAGGAGAGACACCTGAAAAATCTTCAACTGCTGATGCTATTTCTATTGAAACGGGAGCACACAGAATCCATCTCATGAAAGTGTTTTCGTTCAAGCCACGTCCTCTCATAAAAAATCTAATGACGTCATCGATCTCATTAACAACTGTTTAATGTTTAAATCTGTCCATATACCTGACCACTCCTTCTCTTGACGTCTTATACTGAAAAAACCTTCTTCGTAAACTTTTTAAAACCATCCAGTGACATATATTTTTGAAGGTCCATCATTTTCCGTAAGTAAAGTTGACACGACTTAGCGAGTATGTGACCGGAAGAATGGAAAAGTGGCATCACTTGGGTAATCGTTGTGATGTGTAACTCCCAGTTTCCTGACCACTCAGCTTGAATAAAGTGTGACACGAGGAACACTCGATGAAGGTACATCTTTCTTCTATTCTTTGTTGTTGATCAGGACAAATCTTCTCAGTAAATAAACATAGCTCATTTGAAGAGCTACACCTTCACCACAGCTTGATGTCGATGTTGTTTTTCTCACAAATATTGGAGCGAGTCTATTTTCTCTTTTTATATTTAGTCTATAACTCAGTAATTGTTACAAATAAAAACATAGGAAAAAAAAATTATAACTCAATCTTCTTCCACTTTTGTTTGAAATATATTTCAATATATCTAACCAACCATTCATAAGATTTTGCTGAAAAACCAAATATCGGCCACCATTTTCCCAGATGTCGGCACTAGCACAGCATGCACGAGAATTGATTTTTGGTATGTTATGTTTGGGCACTAGCACTATGCATATGCTAAGTTTCCCCTTTAGGGGAATTATTTCTAGGTAATACCCTAATATGACTGGACTATTAGTCGGGAATATAATAATACAACATACTTTGTATACCTGTTTATGTTTTACTTCCAGATTTAATCAATAGTTGCCATAAGAATAGCCACTCACTTGAATACAAAAACAAAATGATGTGTATACAAACTTTTACCAAATAGAAATGACAAGAGTTCCATATTGTTTTGTGAGCAGTCAAGCTTGGAGGGTGCTACCAGTGACGTCACGCCTTCGTCTCCACCTGTCTACACAGGCCTAGTGGGAACCATACACATACATAGCCACATCCATACATCCATCTATCCATACATCCACATACATACATACATACATACATACATACATACATACATACATACATACATACATACATACATACATACATACATACATACAT
>CABFWO010006301.1:0-36370 GCA_902155825.1 Timema genevievae | reverse complement strand
TAAGAGCGTATAACCCGAACGGGTAGTAAGACGCGGTGCTAATAATAATAATAATAATAATAATAATAATAATAATAATAATAATACATCCTTCTCGGACATTGCACTGAACTTTGGAATGAAGTTTGGTTTTCGAGCTTTTGACATCCCTTTATTTTATTAATGAAGGGGGAAAAAAAATACGTTTCTTAACACATCTTACTACCCGTCCGATATAAACACATTTTAACTAAGCGAGTGGGGTAGCAATAAGAAAGACATAATTGGAGGAAATGTAACCTAATTTGGACGTAGCAAAAAAGGAAAAACCATTTAGGAAAAACCCACCCTCATTAAACCCGGCCAGAACTTGAACTAGGGGTGTGTCGATACCGATATTTCATGTACACTACCTGTTCCAAACTGTTCTCGTTACAATTTTGGAACAGTTCCAAGTTGCAGAAACTGTCCCACCGCCGATACAGCTCGACTATGGTATCGGAACAGTGGCGCCAGCTATCTCCCTAAAAATCAGTCATTATTGTTAATAAATAACAATAAAAGACTATTTTATTAATGATTAGAACCTTAAAATAAAAAAACTTATTCTTAAAATTTGTTAGCTTTAATATTATTCTCGTGAATTAATTTAAGATTTTGTTAAAAATCGGTCCAAAATTATCGACCTCGCTAAGCCAATTATTTTCAACTTTTTACAAAAATACATGTAGGCACTCATTTTATAGGTTTTCGGTGATAAATTATTATTATTATTATTATTATTATTATTATTATTATTAGCACCGCGTCTTACTACCCGTTCGGGCTATACGCACTTACGCGAATGTGTAATGGTAGGGTGATTGTGATATGAAATGGAGGACCTACAGTTTAACGTGGGATTCAAACCACGGTGGAGGCCTAGCATTCTCGGTGATAAAAAAAATTGTGATCATGAACTCTTTGCGGAAAATCAAACAAGATGAGCTGGGCGTTTATAACGCATTCCCACGGATACGTTTTACGTTACTATACTTTCTAGATATATAATTTTAACACACAACCCACAAACTAACTTAACTTTAAACAACATACCTAGGGGTTCACCCATAAACTATGTAAATTGAGAAGGGAGAGGGGGTAGCTCTAATGTCTACATGGTGTTATGGTGTTACATTGGGTTACATCACAGTATTATACTTAGATTATAATGTTGAAATAATTATATTATTGCTCATGTTTATTGTTCAGACCTTTAATAAATATAATTGTATATTATAGCTCCCGATTCTGAACTGTACTAAATCTGAGTCCCTTTTTTAGTGTCACAAAATCTTCACTATGAAATAATGACAATCACTCTTATCTGAAAATTTACGTAACATTAGTTGGAGGGGTTAATGGTTAGGCTAAATATCTACTTGGTGTTACATAGGGTGTGGGAATGTCAAAAAAGGTATTAAAAAAGAGTTACGTGGTTTATGGATTACCATTAAAGTATTTTCCGTATCTAGTCTGAGACTAAGAAATACTAATTTGATTCCAAGGGATGCTGATAATATTTATTAGCTGTTTAAGTTTCATCCTCCTAATATTAATAATAATATAATATTTAGTACCGCGTCCTTACTACCAGTTCGGGTTATACGCTTAAGTACTAATTACACTAATGGATTAAGAATTGGGATGGTTGAAGTTAGAGCAAGTGAACCCGCATTTGCGTGGAGGGAGAGTGGAAAACCATTTAGGAAAAACCACCCCAGTTCACCCGACCGAGATTCGAACCTCGATCTCCCCGTCCTCGGCGGTCGAGCTCAACACGACTAGCGCGTTAGCCAACTACGCCACCGAGGCGGGTCTCCTAATATTCATTCAGTAAATAGTTAGAACCTGGCTGTGCAGAATTAAGCCCACTAACCTAGGCTAAGATAGTTTGTAGTGTCTTTGGAAAGTACACGTTAAATACTTTATTTAAAAAATATACCATTCAAATTTGACCTTTCTTTATCCTAGCCTATAATTAATTGTACATGTTCGAAAAGCCAGTATATATAATACGACGTGGAGTACGTCAAAACTAAACAAAAAACCTTGCAACAAAACGTTTACATGAACAAAATAGGGAAAGCTTATTCAACTCGACCACGAAATACTCTTTATCCCAACAGAATTTTAACCAATATTTATGTGTGCCATCGATGTCAATAACCCTTTAAATTGTTTTTGATAGCAATTTCATTCCATAATTATTTTGTGATAGCAAATTCAGCTCACTCTCAATTAGATCGTAACATCCCTTGTAATGTCGATGTTTTGTTGGGTCAAAGGATGCAATCGTTGTGGGATTGGGGGGGGGGGGGGGCAATAATAGCTCCTCTGTTGCAATGTCGATAAGCTCCTTAATCGAGCTGTCAAAATCTCCCTCCCATCATCTCTATGTTCGCTTCATTCTCAATAATCTCTCTATAATATCTCCCCCTACATCAGAGTTAAAAGCGATGTTTGAGGTAGTTTTTTTTATATATATACGCAATGTATAGGGGCACATTCTACTTTCTTTTTTTATTGGATTTCAATGGATAGAAAGAATACATCTACTTGGATAAATTCCTTTTTGTATTCTTGAATTATGCATCAACATGACATTGAAATTTTTCTACATTCCGTTTTCCAAAGAGGTTTTTTCTTCACTCATTCTAAAAAAAATTAATATTAATATGAGATTACTTAGAAATAGCTTGGTGAAATTGTTAACTATGTTTATATTTCAGACGTAGTTTTAATGTATTTGTAACACATTATTCCTAATTATGTGTCTTACTACCCATATCCCTAAGATACCTCCATAATTTAACACATACTCACCCGGTTAATTTGCCACATGATCTAAACTTTAAGCTAAGGCAGGCAGGGCAGGGGTTCGATCCTGGTCAGATTTACTGAAGGTGTTTTTTTCCTAAATAGTTTTACAACCTCCCTCCACGCGAATTAGGGTACACGTCCTCTAAATTCAACATTCCTAATCCCTAGCACATTAATGTAATTAGTACATAGGCGTATAACACAGACGGGTAGTAATTAAAATGCGGTGCTAAAAAAACAAAAAACACTTATTTAACGAAATAAGATGACACATATTAATTTTAAGGAAGTGTAGCAGCCTTCACCTGGATATAAATATTATAAACATTTAATGTAATAAGCTCCTTGGAGGACTTTGTGGGAATTAGAGCACTGGTATCCCGAACTAATGCGTTTACTCTATTTTTGTATTAACAATCGTAAACCGGCCTTGTCAGCTGAATTAAAGGTCCCGGGATCTATTCCCGGATGATACTGGGGAAAGGAAAATAATTACCATGGTCATCAGAGTTTGGTTAGTTAGGCTTAAGCTAGGTCAATATTTTCATATTCAAACATAATCCTATCACCTCATCAGGACATGGAAAGAGCATCAACGAGGATGAATTATGTTTGATTGATACATTCGGGCGTCCCCCGAGCAACGGTATTAGTACTGGTTAATCTTCCCGCAAACTGAGCTACATATTTACATAGCCCAGACACTCTATTACTATTATTATTATTACTTTTGTTATTAACAATCGTAGAGTATCAATTTTTACTTCAGATATACATTAGATTGCCTGCAATTTAATGAGTATCGCCGAAAATATATTTTCGTGTTAGAGAATAAAAGTTTCCATGGCTATGATATTCCTCTACACTTTTTTTATGCCGCTTTTAAAAATATAAATTATTACTTAAGCTCTTTGATTTAGACACGTATATTTCAATAATTTCCCCCTTTTTTTTTTATCCATGTTGGTATTGAAATGTCTTTGAGAATCCTAAGATTTAGGAAGAAACCTTTATTATTGTTAGAAAATTGTTAATTTATTGACTTAACCACTTGTTCCAATCCAGTCGCTTTGTATCCGGATATCTACAAAATATACATTAAAAGTCCATTGAACTTGATACAAAATTGAGGGAGAGGGGCAAGGGGGGGCGGGAGGGTTGATTGGCTCTGTTTCTCTCTCTGACCTCGGTGGCCCGCTGATGCATGAAAACAAGTCTCTACCAGAGGCAAATCATCGGTGCAATCATCTTTAAACTTCTTACGTGGCTTCCGTGAGAACCAGGAAAATATGTGGTCATAATATTAAGGTGGGAGTATAGAGAACGCCAGAAAAGGCCGGTATATTTGCAGTTTTTATAGCAAAATATTTGTTTGGCCAAAATAAATCAAATATTGCTCCAGTAGAAACATTGAGTTTAATTTTCTTCACATGGTGATATCAACAGTTCCTGGATATCTGTCATGAGCATAATGGCATTAGGCGAGAAACTTTTTAAATGAAGAGAAAATGTTGTCATTACATTCCAGGACACCCTTGACAGATATTCAGAAACTGATGAGGTCAACAAGTGAAGAAAATTAAACTATATGTTTCTACTCAAGAATTATTTGATTTATTTTGACAAAAAAAATTGCTATAAAATAAATTGCAAAAATACTGTCGTTAATTTGCAATCCCTACATGCCCACACCTTAAGAATAGTTGTATCGCTGTATAATTTTTGAACCCAAACAGGTACCTTCTTACTGGTACTATATTATAGTATATACACTACTATTACTGTCAAGTTTTCATAAGAAGAGCTTTTTAGGAACTATAAACTTTTTTGATGCAGTCAGCAATGAGAACATTTTCTATATAGATGGTGCTATTTTGTGCATATTGATAATATCTTATATTAAAACTCATAGTGTCAGCTAAGCTGATCTGATGTTATAGGCTGAAGTGGCTCTTGTTCCTTTTCAAGCTGATAATAAAATTTGAATGAAAATTGGACATTATGTACTATATTATATTATAAATATATTACGAGTATATATGTCACCGGCAATGTGCGAAATCCTGGTAAAGGAGTTTTGCTGTTGTATTTCATACTTATTTTCAAGTCCTTTGTCTTTTTGAAGTCCCGGAATATGTTATCAATTCTTTTATCAAGTTATATGTAAGTCTTGCACTGTTTTCTTGCAAGCTAACCTAATTCCTAGGATTTAAGCTGGTCAGGGTAGGTTATTTTAGAATAGGGTAGTTAGGTAAGGTTAGGTTAGGTTAGGTTAGCTATTGTTCTCGGTAATATATAATGGCTGGTTATTGTATAAATTCCCTACAAAAAGTATGAAATACAACAGCAAAACTAATTTATTTCATACGTTGCCAAAATCACTCTGGTATTATATAGAATATAGTTAATATACCGTATTTCAAGTAAACAAGTGTTACAAATATAATCTGGGGTATTGTGTATTTTTTTTGTCGTGGCTAGAAACTAAATCTATTTAAAATTTAGTCACCTCGACCACTTAATATACTCTTCGTTTATATTGAGCTAACCTTACTTGTTTCCTCTATGGTGTAGCTTATAATATATGGCCACATTATAATAATATTACCTTTCAGGGTAAATGAATTGAATATAAAATCTATTTTAACATACAAATAGAGCTTGAAACAAATAATGTAACAATCTTTTTATAATGTAGGGTAGTTAGAGAAAATAGACAGTCATTAGCGTGGAAAAGGGATGGTAAAAACCACAGTGATAAACAACACTTGGAAAAACAGAGCACCCAGCCGAGATTAGAACCGCAACCTCCCGGTCATTGGAAGCCCAGTATATTTTGAGCTTGAACCAGAATTAGGTAGTTTAACAATAGTGTAGATATGGCTATTTTTTTAGAATATTTATGCTTAAAAAATTGCATTAATATAAATAAAATGAAGTTTGCCTGTTTGTCTGTCTGTCATGAGCATAGCTTGATATCTATCTCACGCAGAGGTCTGACATTTAAAAATTAGTAGCCTCTGTGTACGAACGTGTGTATATCGAAGCTATAATTTTAAAATTTTGATCAGATTTTTTTTAAATTTATTAAAAACCGGGTTGGGAGAAACAAAACAATAAGATTTTTTTTCTGTCTGTTTGATGCAAAGAAAAGAATTTCCCAGGGTAGCCACGCAATCCATTCCACTGATAATTTAAAATAAACACAGCCCACATCATGGCTAAGTCCCATCATTCTAGAGTTATACCCCTACCTTCCCAATCTCCTTACTTTCCTCTATGCGTGAAGCTTCATCAGTCCTCGTACGCGATTGATTGCTTGGAAGTGTTCTACATCAGACAGCGTCCAACGCCTTTTGATTGAAAACATCCTGATGAGTTCTTTGATTTAGGCTTTTAAAAAACTCAGTACACTCAGTAGGGATTAGAAACTCTGACCTGCTCGCCATTGTCAAACCACGCTAGATTAGCTTGACGTTTTATCCGCGTGCTCACCGATGCGGGTGTCAATCTGAGATATCAAATTTCCCCACGAAGCATGTGCGAAGGTCATAACAAAAGGTATTGATGATGTTTTTTATGTCGCGGTATTCCACGCCTCACACATACCGGCATACCACGGTAAAGAGTCTCCTCCTCTTCTAGATCGATTCCACCCCTCCCGTCATGCCTTGCAAGATCACCTTTCAGCAACATCTCTTCCAATGACCGTAACGTGTCGAGCGCAACCTCACCATGGTAACCAACCACGCCCAATCATTCAAACCGGCCTTCCCTTATACATCTTGTTGGCCTTGGACGGCAGATTTCTTGGAGATATCGCTATGCATCGAGGAGCCCTTGACGACACGATGGCGGATACTACTTGGAAGGTCTTACACCTCTTACCTACTTGATTAAAGGTAATAAGACATTTACCATCTCACTACCCTTTTGAGCTATACACATATTTACACTCTTGAGGTATGGGTGAAGATGGAATCATCTGGAGGAGAGTGGGAAACCATTTAGGTACATCCACCCTCAGTAAGCCCGACCTGGATTCAAACCCTTATCTTCCCATCATCGGCATTGTGAGAGTGACTCGTTATATCATACGACCACCAATCGGGATTACTTGCATTTTTACACGCTACCCTTTTAGAAATACTTACCACTTACTCATCATATTGTACAAAGCTAACATTGTGCTAAAAACACACAAGAACAAATGCCGTTATATAAAACATAGCATTTCTAACAGTAAGAAAAATTGCCAAATCACGTACTTCACTGAAATGTCAGTTTCAAAAAAAAATGCTGAATCACAATACAATATGACAATATGAAAGCTTTCTTGTAAATACATACAAATTAAGTACACTCGAAACATAAAACAAGTTATCAAAAGGTTCTTAATCAACATATTTAGGGGAGTGGGGGGTAAGGGGTGGTGTAAGCTAAATATGGAGTACAAATTACACTGTTCTTTAGCATTCGGCGTTCTTAGCGTTCTTTTTAAATTTCAAAACTTTGTTTTCCTGTTTAAAAAATGTCAGTGCCATTATTATTTTATTATTATTATTATTGGACTTTGACTTTAACTTTCAAAACATAGAGCTATACCAACCAACAAACTCGACTTTAGACAGAACATCAAATTTTAATCCATTTAGAGCAAATAATAAAATGAATATAGAGTAATCAACGCTGATAAAATGGTATCTACTACATTTGTTTTAAGTATGTAAAACTATTCAGCTTTAAAACGAATATCTAGGAGTATGGATACATGAAAGTAGATCTAATAGCCTTTTTTAACTCCCACAGAATGTTATATATTTACTCAGATGCGTAACTAGAGTTGATGGGGGTTGATGTTACCCAGGGCAAATAAAAATAACAGCACCCGTTGAAAATTGTTCTTTAAAATATGGTTGAATTATTATATTGGTACCTTCTCAAACAGGTTACTTTAATTAGAGTAATATTAAAACAATATATTTTTAATCAAAATCTTTGATCAACTTTGGTCAATCTTTGCATTTATTTTGAAATATATCCAACCAAATATTTTTGTAATATTGGTAGCTCAAATAATATTGTATGCTAATTTTTTATATAAGGCTAACAAATAGTTTTTTGTTAGTTTTATAGAATAAGTATGTTTTAAATTATTGATTTTCTTAAACTTTGGCCCCAAAATTGTTAACTTAAAGAAAAAAAAGTAGTTATGGTGGGTTAATATGTTAGTTACAAGCTCAGAAGAGATCCATCATTATTATTTAAAAGTTTATGGAAAGGGAATTCACGTTCATCTTATTAAATGTTGGAAATAACCAAGTGGAGACCATTTAATAAGTTTAAAGAATAGGCCTATAAGTCACATTTATTAATGCATTAAACACAAACTATGTTACTTCTAAAAAGGTCTCCTCAAAATAACTAACATAATGAATTTTAGACGAGCCAGAATGTATTTAATTGCACTCACAAAATGTAATGTTTTCCTCTTTAAAATCTAACATGTAATTGAAATCACTATTGTAACAACACACGGAATATTAAAAACATGTTTGTTTGAGTGTATATATATATATATATATATATATGATGTTAAAAATATAACACGTGGGATATAATCACACAAAGCTAATAACTATTTCAAGGTATTCTCGTGTTGATTGGAGGTACATGAGTTTCGCATTTTAGTTGAACGTCAGGGTGGTTTGAAAATACGTCTGTATCCTCTTCGTTTAGTTTAATATAGTAATGTTGACTACACTCGATATCATCGCTGAGGCATCTGCAGGTCCTAGGGAGGATATCTAGCTTTATCTTTGCTCTTTCTCTCTGTTAGCTGTCGCTGACAGTTATGTCGAAAGATGGTGGTCTGAGGTAATAAGAAGTTACTGGCGACATCGGCCAACCTCTTGGTCTAGCGGTCAGCACGTTACTAGTGCCGGGTTTGATTCCCGGCAGCATCATAAGTATTTTCATCTGAGAGAATTGTTCCTATGATTGCCATGTTCGGGTTAATTAGGTCTAAGTTAGGTTTAATACTTCTACTGGCACCCCTTAATCACCATTATTATCCCATCATCTGAATACCAGGAATGTCCAGCCGACAAACCCTGGTAGCGAACGCTTAAAAAAAAAAAATTGGCACCATCAAACCAGCGTTGTACACTTTGTCTTGTATTTGTGACCACACGAAAACAACAGAATGGCAACACTGTTTTCCAATGAGTAGCCATTCAGTTCCCTCAGAGATGATATTTAGTGTAAAATATATCTGTGGTCAGAGTGTGACAACTAGCAAAAAGTTTTTTATTGCAAATATTGGCTGAACGTCAATAATGTCAACCCAATCGAAACTATTATTTGCTTAATAATACGATATTATCAATAAAAAGTGGTATAAAACGATTCTAATGATACCTCCAGCCAATGTTATGTATGTATATATGTGTGTATGTAGAGGTATTTCGCCATGTGGGGCTTTAATATATTCCCCCTTCATTCCCTCTTTCTCCCCCTTCCCCATGTGCCACGTGTACATTATTTCACGGAAGAGGGTGTGGTTATTCTGAGTACCCCCCCTAGCATCTAGCAGTCATGCATCGCACCTAGGTCAAAACTGTGTGTGAGAAAGAGAGAGAGAGATAGATAAACACGTGGTGGTCTATAGAACCAGTCGGTCTGGTGGCTCCAGCGTCGAGAAACGGTTCTCCCAGCCATAACTGTACGTTTGTCATGTAGACATACAGCGCCGGTCATAAGAATCGAAAAGAAGGGGACCTGTTGTATGGGTCAATTGAAGTGACCAGGCAAGGAGACTTGAATATTCGACCTTTTGACTATATATGTCCATAAAAGGTGCTTTTGGTTGGATCGACTTGGGTCAAATGACCGGGGACGCTCGGCTCAAACCCCACTACCATTATTTTTTTGTGTATTTACCCCATCTTACCATCCAGTTGGCCTAAACGTATATGTAAAAAACATGAAGTAGGAATAGGGACAGCATGATTTAGGATAAAATCTACCCGCACTTTCTTTTAAGGGAGAGTGGGGAACCATTTAGGAAAAAATAAACTACCCTAAAAACACTCGACCAGGACTCAAATCTGGACCTCTACGTCATACTAAATATAGTCTTTTGAGAGCGATGCCCTGGACAGTACGACCATCGGTACATGCGATTCACTCATCATATCATGCGATAGAGTTTTATTTGTATGCAATGCAGGTACCGTAATCCTAAGACTGGACGCCTTCAATTTCAGTAGAAACTATTAAGTTTGAGCTAGGTCCAACGTCTGTATATTTATCCAACGATACCAGGTTCGATTGCAGAAAAAAATACAGAATTATTTATCATTTATGAAATTGGATCTCCCGCTTTGCTGTGAGGAATTTATGGATCAAAAACTGGGAATTGTATAGCCTCTAGATTTTTTTATAACCGCATTCTACTACCCGTTCAAATTATTCACATAAATGCTAATTACTCTAAAGTGTTAGGATTGAGGAAGGTAGAATATAAAGGAAGTGTACCTTCATTTGCGTGTATATAACGTGAAAAACAATTTAGACAAAAAATTAAACCTCAGTACACCCGACAGGAATTCAAATTCCGATCTCCTCGCCATTGGCAATCCAGTCTTTTTGCGAGAGTGATGCCTTAGACCACGCGGCCATTGAAGTGGATATAATTTATTTTTCTGGGAGTATGAATACAAGACATTCTGTCTAGTAGCTTTTATATGTGTCATATATTGCGAGATTAATTTGTAAAATAATATTATACATTCATCCACCAAACGCGAGGTGATCTAAACTTTTGCGTGACATAATAAACGCCCATAACCAGGACAATGTTGGATGCGAGACTTTATATTCTTGATCAAACAATCGTTAAATCCTTCTTAGCACAAGATTGTGTTCACGTGCACCAGTCTGCATCACTGGTCACGTAGTATAGTGCGTCAGCCTTGAAATATACTGGATTCCCGGCGATGGGAGAAGTTGAGGTTCTCTCACTGTAATTTTCCAATCCTCTCTCAATTCTTATGCGGGTTTGCTTCCTACAGACAACCCTTCTCATACCCACCATTTAGATTAAGAGTTTAAACAACCCTAGCGCTAAGGTGGAATGGTAGGGAGATGTGAGCTAAGGCAAGGGTTTATGCAGTTTATATATGTATATATACANATTAAGTATATATACATATATATACATATATATGTGTATATATATGTATATATACATATATATGTATATATGACAGATATTCAACAAATGTTGATATCACCTAGTGAAGAAAATTAAAGTCTACATTTGTACTTGAGTAATATGCGATTAAGTATATATACATATATATACATATATATGTGTATATATATGTATATATACATATATATGTATATATGACAGATATTCAACAAATGTTGATATCACCTAGTGAAGAAAATTAAAGTCTACATTTGTACTTGAGTAATATGCGATTAAGTATATATACATATATATACATATATATGTGTATATATATGTATATATACATATATATGTATATATGACAGATATTCAACAAATGTTGATATCACCTAGTGAAGAAAATTAAAGTCTACATTTGTACTTGAGTAATATGCGATTAAGTATATATACATATATATACATATATATGTGTATATATATGTATATATACATATATATGTATATATGACAGATATTCAACAAATGTTGATATCACCTAGTGAAGAAAATTAAAGTCTACATTTGTACTTGAGTAATATGCGATTAAGTATATATACATATATATACATATATATGTGTATATATATGTATATATACATATATATGTATATATGACAGATATTCAACAAATGTTGATATCACCTAGTGAAGAAAATTAAAGTCTACATTTGTACTTGAGTAATATGCGATTAAGTATATATACATATATATACATATATATGTGTATATATATGTATATATACATATATATGTATATATATACATGTATATATGTATATATATACATGTATATATATATACTTGCCAAACTTAATCGCATATTACTCAAGTACAAATGTAGACTTTAATTTTCTTCACAAGGTGATATCAACATTTGTTGAATATCTGTCATGAGCATTAGTTGTATTAGATGACAATTTTTTTTAAATGAAGATAAAACAATATTATTAAATTCTAGGACATCCTTGACAGATATTCAACAATAAGTTGAAGTCACCATGTGAAGAAAATTAAACTCTTTCTAAGTGAACATTATATTATTTCTTTTTACCAAAAAAAGTTTTGATATAAAAACGGCAAATATTATGTCCTTAGCTCGTGTACCTTACATAATAATAATAATAATGATAATAATAATAATAATCGTAGACTATTTATAGCTATTGAATTATAAGAATCAAATAGCCGAAGCTATTATTTATGCTATTTAGTGAGGAATTCTCCATCTAGATATCCTATTCTGAAAATTGAAAAATGACTCCTGGAGACGGGAATCGAACCCTTAAAATATGAGTGAAAAATGACCCTGAGCACGGGAAGATCCCTGGATAGATTACTGGCTAGAGCATAGGCATACTAAGCCAAAGGTCCCGGGTTCGATTCCCATGTCCGGGTGTCATTTTTCAATTTTCAGATTATGATATTTAATTATAGATAATCTTGAGAACAAACTCACTTAAGGTAGACCTTGTGGTTTTTAGATATTAAAGAAAATAGGTCTAATATTTTGTTGGCTGACTATACCAGGAAGTTAAATATCTGATGAATTAAACAAAAGCAGTAACGACACAACATGGATGTTGCTTCTTTTCAGAATGTATCGCGACTCTTGTAACATCATTTTCGTGCGATTATATTTTCCGGGCGTCTGTGAGGTGAATTACCTATTCTTTCCACCCTATTATACATATTCTTTCTCTATAGGATTGATTGACAATGTGTACTAACAAGTTTGGAATCTCTTTTCCATCATCCAAGAAGTTTACTTGATGTTTTTCACTTCCTGTTTCTTTGTGTATGATATTGGATTAACGTTGAGTGTTTTGTTAGCTAAGCACTACTACCAAATTGAGTGTACCGTTATAGAAGAGTTGTAATTATGTTGAGATGCACGGCCATGACTTTGTGATTTATAGCTATCTAAATTATATAGTTCTGTTTTGTTAGTAAGTGTAGTACCTTGTTACAATTTTGAAGTACAAGTGTTCGTTTAGAAGGTATACATATATTTTTCACCGCATATTACTTGCTAATTTACTTAGTCTGTGGCATTAGGAACTTGAAAGTTCATTGACGCGCTTACCAAAGTACGTCACCTGTCACTATCTTGGGCTAGTTATATCTCTATCTTGAGCTCCAGTCCACATAAATACACCCTATCCCTATCTTGAGCAAGTTCTATCCGGTCCATCTCACTACATCCTATCCATATTGTGAACTAGTACTATCTAGTCCACATCATTACATCCTATCCCTATCTTCAGCTAGTTCTATCCAGTCCACCTCACTACACCTTATCACTATCTTGAGATAGTTCTATACCTATGGAAGAAAGCAGCGCTATACAATTAAGGCCTTGGCCCTGTCGAGTGCAAGTCTAAAACCTATTTCGTGGGATGGTGGGCGGAAGGTTGAAAGGCATGGCGTGGCTTCACGACCGACCAAAGTATCCTTCCGCCCCGACAAGAACAGATGGATCATGGAAACCGTAGATGGCGCTAGTCACCGGACAGGTCTTGTGGAAAAATCATACGTTTGAAAATATCAGTTTTCTGGAGAGCGAGTACTCACACGTGATTAAATATCGAGACAACAGCCACACTAATAATAATAATAATAATAATAATAATAATAATAATAATAATAATAATAATAATAATAATATTGCGCGTCTGGCCTACATCGTCCGTAGTTCAGTTTGTGGAAAGATTAGCTTGTACTAATGCACAGTTTCTCAGGGGACGCCCGAATGTACTAATCATACATCCTTTCCGTGGAGGCTCTTTCCATGTCCCGATGAGATAAGTTGATGGTGATAGTAAGTATGAGGGTGTGGAACCAGCGGAAACACTTAAACCTAACTTAAGCATAATTAACCAAACCCTGGTGACAGTCGGGGTGATTCCCCTTTCGAGAAAAATACCCAAAGTACCAGGTAATCGAGCCCGGGACCCCTAGACTCGTAGTCAGGTGCATTGACAAATACTCCACGGGGCTGGTTAATAGCCTCACTGATACTTAGAGAAAGACCGGTTAGAATTATCGGCCTGTTGACATTGGGAAGTGGCCTCTGAAGAAACGAACAATGTAGGTGACGTGTGGTGATGCTCTTTTGTTCTACGCCGCTGGAGACGAACACGTCTGTAGTTAGTTTTTTCACACGCCCGAACGTGTCGTGGTTTTGAACGCTAAATGACTTTCATAAGTCCAACCCAAGTCGCTGACCGCTCCTGACTTCTCATTAACTGAGGTGAACCACTTTGATTAGCACCGTCTGTTATTATTCATTCATGCACCACGTATTACTTACTACCCGTTCAGACTATCGGACTATGACATTTATTTGACTATAACATTTTTGGGACACACAAAATAATGGTTGCATACTTGAAGATTGTGAAGGAAAAAAACACTCTAAAAACAATGGAAGATCACGATACGAGTAGCAGAAAAACGTGGCCGTGCCTACAGACATGCGCGCTGACCCCGTTACAACGAACGCTCGCGTGTGCCTTTGCCATAGGCCACCAGGGGAACACTCAAGATTTAATTATTCTAGCACTACATAATCGCAGGATTCTCGGTGTATAGTTAATTCATTACCGTTCTACTACTAGTGTTAACTGACCACACCAACACTAGTGGTCACGTGGTATAGGGTGTCAGGCTCGCAATATACTGGGTAGCTTGTTACGGGGGTGGTCAAAGATCGAATCTCGACTGGGTGTAGTGAGGGATTATTTTGTACACACTTGTTTTTTTTTTCACTTTGGTTTTCTCATTTTCTCTCCACATTAATGCGTCTGCCTGCTCTATAATTTTTTTTAGGGCAGTAGGTATTTAACGTGCGCCTTCTGAACCTACTAATTATACCAGCACACTACTTATAAACTAACTTAAATCTAGAAAATACACAGCACACAGCATGTTAATTCACTAAGTGTAAGGAGAAGGCCGTATTTCACCAATTATAATTGTTTAGTTCACGCCTAGAATCGAACCTGAGACCCTAAGATCAGTAGGCAGACACGTTACCAACTGAGCTAGGGTATCGGGTAATCTCCATATCCATACATCTTTAGATTAACCTATTTATACCTTTATCGTTAAACGCGTTTATAGATCTGCCTACTACCAACATTTCATGAACACATGGTTTACGTATTTTAATATATTTGCTCATTTCTTTCCGTTATTTATGAGTGATTTCGGCTTGAACCCAGACTAGGTACTTTAAATTAAGATATAGATGGTACCAGTGGCTCTAAGGGCCAGTTTCATAGTCAGATTTAGTACGCCTAAAGTGCGAGTCGATACTAAATACAGGACGACACCTACCTAGACAAAAATGGAATGGGCCAGTTTCGCATATGAAACTGGCCCATTCCATTCAATTTCAGGTAGGTGACGTCTTGTATTTAGTATAGCGCCACACTTGAGGCGTACTAAATCTGACTATGAAACTGGCCCTAAGACTATAACCTTGCGATAGTATCACGCTTTTATACTGCGTAACTTTGTAAACACAGTTTTACATTTTAATTCTGGTCTTTTGTTCTTCCGTTTTGTGTCATTATTCAGTAAAGTTAAATTTTAATTTAATTATGAAACTAAACTGAACTGGGTTGTTGCTCATGGAAATATCAGGGCTCGAATCGCAGTTAATTGTACTTAAGGTTATTTTTCTTAAATAGTTTCCCACTTTCCCCACACAAATTCGGCTACATTTCCTCTAAATTCTACCTTTCTAATCCCTATCCAGATAGAGTAGATATTTGCGTATAACCCACACGGGTACTAAGAAACGAGTGGAAAAAGGGAGGGGAGGGTGTATTCGAGAAAAATTGAATTAAACTGAATAATTTTTATTTACATTCTGATAAAAACAACTTAGTGAATTATTTAAGACGGTTAATGTCAGCTTGCTAAATAATAACAGAACTTTAAGGTATTCATTGATAACATTTATAAATATGTAATATGATGAACAATAATTGAAAAAATAATTTTTAAAAAAACTTAAAGAATATATTCCGCTGTGTTTGAAACAGTTTACTAGAAGATTAATCCGTTTCAAAACAGGTTTCGCCCATTTTTTTAAAAGATAAATTCGTTAAAAGAAGATTGCGCCACAAACACGAAAATTACTATTTAAAACGTGAAGCGATTCTTTTATACAATCCCAATAAATGTTCACATATATTATATTTGTTTTTAGATAAAAGATTATATTTAGAGTATATGCCCAAACATTCAAATTTCAATAATATTCAAAAGAGAAGCCACACTTTCAGAAAACAGCAATTCATTTCAACATACATTTCTGGATATCTACAAAATCAATTTTATTTATTTTTTAAATAAAATAGCTTACTTCGAGGAATATTTTAGCAAAGTTTACAAGATGTTAATAGCGAAGCTGTATTTGAAATATAATTTACGTTAGTTTTTTTTTATCACCGTGTCTTACTACCCGTTTGGGTTATACGCTTATGTACTGATTACGCTAATGGTTTTATGGATGAGGAAGAAAGTGTACCTGCATTTGCGTGGAGGGAGAGTGAAAACCCCATTTTGGAAAAACCACCTTCAGTACACCCGACCGAGATTAGAACCTTGATCTCCCCGTCATCGGCATTCTAGTCTACTGCGAGAGTAGCGCCTTAGACCATGCGGCCACCGAAGTTGGTGTGACATAGCTAAAAGTTAATTTAATACGCCTAGCGTTGTTGGGTCCACTTTAGTATAGTCAAAGGTTTGTGCACGTTTTGTTCATATCCATCCCACTCGCCGTGTCATCAGTCATTGGTGGTTTTAGGAGAAAGGTTGACTATGACACTGACACAACCTGTCTAGACTGACTTTCTTCCATTAATGAGAACAAAAAAAATATTAAGTTATTGCAAATGGTTCGTGTCTTTTTCCCAAAGTTTGAGTTCTTAGTTAGAAATTGTGTTCATTATTAGTTTCATTAACAAGTTAGTCGACTTTTACTAGAAAATCTGGAGCATTTGTCTCTGTCATTTCCCTTTCGTTGTTGATTTATAATGGTTTCTTGAACATTCGAGCGGACTTGCTAACTTTTAAGAAATACTTAAGTAGAAATTGTTAACTTCCTCAATACTGTTCATGAATGCAAAAGTTTCCGTTTGTGGTAACCATAGTTTGTTTAGTTGAAAGCGTTATGCTATTAAAAAAAATCAAGTGTGACATCGGATCTAAATTACATTTGCAGTGATAAACATGAATTGAGGTAAAGTTCATATTTGTATTATTTTAATACACACATATGAACAACATACCCGTTAACCAAAAATAACTTCTTGTGCTCGTGGGCACGTGGATTAAATGTCAAGCCCATCTAGTCTGGGTTTACGGTAACAAGGAAGTCGGGAATCGTATCCTGGGTGGTTTCCTACTCTCCATCCATGAGAATTCGTGTTCATTTACTCTAAACTACCCACTTCAATGACCGAACAGTATAAGGCATCTGGCTCGTGTTAGACTGCCTTGCTGATTACAGGGAGGTCAGGGCTCTAATCCTGGCGGGATCTACTGAGGGTAGTTTTCCCCTAAATGATTTTTCACTCTCCTCCCACGAAAATGCTGGTAGATTACCTCTAAAGTACTTCCTTCCTCATCTGTACCCCTTTAGAGTAATTATAATTTTATATGCATTTAACCCTTACGGGTAGTAGGACGCAGCGATAAAAAATTCACAAAAAAAATCTAAATTCTACCGTCTTCATCCATGATAACTGATTATAATCAAATGGCGTATAGCCTAACTTGTATTTTTTACCACCTCATATTACTACCCGTCCGGGCTACATGCTTATGGACTAACTACGCTGTTGATTTTAGGGATTAGGAAGGTTATATTTAGTGGAAGTGTTACCCGCATTTGTGTTTATGGAGAGTGGGAAACCATTTAGGGAAAACCACCCGACCGAGATTCGAACCTCGATCTCCCCGTCATCGACAGTCTAATCTACTGAGATAGTACCACGTTAGACCACGTTGTCATGAAAACGGGTTCTAACTAGGTAAAATGCTATAGAAATAAAACTATAAATTCATAAATATCAAGGTTTCTTATGTAGGGCCTATACACAAACTACACAGATAGGTTTCACAAATTCTTGAGATCTTATTTTTTATGTTAGTGGGATTATTTTATTTTATATTATTACCTATCTAGATTAAAACTCGCATCGATAGTCAGGCGTACTAAGTGTCTAGCTTGACTGGCCTGATTTGACGGTGACGTAGAGGTCAAGGGTTTAATCCTGGACGAATGTGTTAGAGTGTTTTGTTCCTAAATGGTTCCAAACTCTCTTCACACCCAAACGAGCTTACATTTCTTCTAAACTATATCTTCCCCACCACTACCCCATTAGTGTAGTTAAATTCCTGTGATCATTGTCAAAAGTAGTCGCTCTAGGTTTTAAATAAATAATTCTAAATGACGGGCTTTTCTTAGTTTTTATTTTCCTCCACACTTCAAAAGACAGTTTTTAGAAATTATTAAATTTATCCATTAATTAACTAAATGTACATTTATGTATAAAAATATAATCAAATTTCGTGTCAAAACTTTTTTCGAATGATAAGCCACTAAATGTAATCACTAGTTTCATTAACTGACTAAATTATTATTGCATGCATGACTTTCTCTGCCAAGTTTAAAATAATTGTTAAGCCTTTTAGGTGTTTACAACGTGAGAAAGTCAGACAAGCAACGCATTAATTTTGTTTAGCACTAATGAGTCATTGGTAATCATCAATCTTGTCGAGGTTTGTATAGATCAGAGGAGAAATTGAACAGACTTTGGTGTAGATCAGAATAACATTGGCACGAAAGCTTGCTTTAATTACTCAGGCAATGTCTAGTCTTAACCCTGGTCGCAGCCGAATGAAATATTCAAACCTCTAGTTCAGTTGGACAAGTTAAAAGCTGCTCTCTTTTCACAAAGAAGTATTTTAAAAATAAAACGACAAGTCGTTATTCTTGCACAAGTGCACATTGCATTTTCACTTGCTGTTTAACATTTTCTCGTAGAGTTGGTAGCTGCTCATTCCCTTAAGTTCATCAGAGTGGAACAACTAACAAGCAGTTTAGAAAGCTAAATAAGACTGTACCCTGTTACCCATGCATGTTAACCACGTAAACGAAAGGAACTTCGCATATTATGCAAATATTTTGCTTGTTTTCTAAGTTATTTAAATTAATTATTCACACAAACCCGATAAATAAGCTAGCTTCAGTCACTGCGCGAATTAATTAATGGAGAACGTTATTAGTAATTAATAAAATTCATAACAGTAGTAACTCATATGCCTTAGTCATTTTTTTAGCACGATAAAAGAACAAAACAATGAATTTAATTGTATTAATATAATAACGTGTCGAAAACATATAATAAATAGGTACACTATATTAAATTTAATTTTGTAAGCTTTTCACAAATTAAAAGTTGAAAAAAGAATTTACACTTTCGAAGTTACATCTAAGGGAGGAATCCTTTAAGTCTATTAACTTTGTTTGAAATTTAATTATTTTTAAAACATATATACTTCAAAAACTAAGATCTACTCTGAATAAATCGTATAAAAATATAATGAAAACTATTATTTTAATTTATAAATTGAAAAAAAATACAGATAAAATATTTGGTCATAAATATCGGTTTTCCATTTAATCCTTCCAAATTACATCGTTGTTTGATTTTTAAACTCTTTAACTTATAAACGACTCTACTTACTTTTACATTTAACTAATAGGTTCAACTCGAGTTGTAACTTAATTGTAACTTAATCAGATGTATAGTACTTGATCTTAGAAGAACTATACCCTCATTTGTGGAAAATAAGGATTGAAAAAATATATATACTCTTAAACTACATGCATAAAATCACCCAACCGGGATTCAATCTACCGTCAACAAGTATCGAGGGAAATGCTAGTTTTACACCTTATACTGTTAATCCACCACCGCAGGACTATGCTTACTCAATAACCATTATTTTATTTTGGATAGTCAGTTATTTGAAGACATGTCGAAATTGGCACGATCGTTCCATAATCGTTCCTTAAGGCTATCAATTTCAGCTTCGTGAATAGAGCACTGTTGTTTATTGTTTTTACTCAAGCACATGACCCGTCTAGGTTATTAGTGTTTAGGAGCTACTGATTATAGGGGACTCCAAACCACTAGTATCTTGCTTGCTAAATTTCGACTACAATTCTCGAATCAGTATTCAAACACAAATCTCTTACACCCACTTCAAAGCGTAAATAGTCAAATCTCGTCTAAGGCAGAACATGGAAAATAAGATTTTGCCATATTTTTAGTATCTACACACAAGTATGTTCAAGCGAGTTTTGAATCATTTTTAACAATTTATTTTTTGTTACTGGGAAACTATTTGCATTCTCTTGGTTAACAAACTTAGTTGGAGCGTTCTCTATTATTTTCATTACTAGGCCTATATAAATAAACACCATAATATTGGTTGGAATTTTAATGGTTTATTAGTACAACCTCAATAAACCTCAATAAATAAGTTAAGGTCTACGTCTACTTGAAAGTAAATTTCTTCACATTTCTGTCTTTATTATGAGAAAAGCAATTCTGAAGCTTTGAAACTTCTATAACTGCTCCTTGTTTGCCACGTATTTTTTTAATGTGGACCTACCAAAAAATGACTTTATTTGTTGAGGAAGGTTAAATATATGTTTCTAAAGATTTATTTTAAACTCATAACTGCAACACTTAAAACAAAACATAGTTGAAAATGAAATAATTTAAACTTTTTTCTATTATAAAACATAACAATTAAGCTTTAGTTACATAATAATATGTTGATTGCTTTCACCTTCATTTTGGCATGAGCTATATTTTGAAATAACAAACCACTTCTTGAATAATGCATCGCTTATGGGTTCTTGAAACGCTTCTCAGGGCTACGGTAGACGGCCCTCTTAAGATTTGTTATAATAACAAACTTTGTAATAAAGTTACCGAACAATGTTTATTTAAGAACAAATGTTTGTTAACTAAGAAAGTAAAGATGGTTTCCCCAACTTAAAAGTAAATGTTAATCATAAATAAACACTTACCTGAACATCTTTACTAGACTTTCCTCAGGGGCCACATGGTCCAAGGCATCACTCTCATGTTAGACTATACTGCAGATGACAGGTAGATTGGGGTTTAAATCCCGGTCAGGTGTACTGAGGATGGTTTATCCTCAATTGTTTTACACTCTCCCTCCCCGCAAATGCAGGTACACTATCTATAAATATAACCTAACTCATCCCTAAAATCATTAGCGTAATACGTGCGTACGCATATAAGCCGAACGGTTAGTAATACGCACTGCTAAACAACAAAAAATTGGCCATTTTAAAAATAGTAACCTATTTTATATAACTGTTTCTTTTAAGTAAATAATTAATCCACAAAGAACATAAAACGGTTCAATTGAAATCAAACACCGAGAATTTCCTTTCATAAAAAAATAAAATAATCTGATCTATATTTCAACGTCACTTCATCCGAACCAGTGGTCACGCGGACATAGGCCTTAGTCTCGTCATGTCTGGTTTGCTAGTGACGTGGAAGTTGGGTTAGAATTGCAATCGAGTGTGCTGAAATGTTTTTCTCCAGCACCGCGTATTACTACCCTTTAGGGATATAAGCACATGTACTAATTACTCTACTGACTTAGGGGTGAGGAAGGGTGAATCTAGAAGAAGAATACCTCCATTCTCGTGGAGGTAGAGAGGAAGTGTTGAGGAGGGTAGGAGAGGAAAGCAGCCTGATAAGTAAGAGAGGAAAACGTCTTGGTTGGGCCACACACTCCGTGGGGATTGTTTAATGAAGAGGATCATTGAGAGGAAGATAGAGGAAAAAAGAGGAAGAAGAAGGTTTGGAATGCTAACAGAAATCAATAAAGGAAGAGGCTACAAAAGGATGAAAGAGGACGCTCAGGAGCGAGGAAAATGGAAGATGTCCATTTGATACCTGTCTCAGGACAGATTCACAGAAGAAGAAAAAGAGTGGAAAATCATTTAGTAAGAAACTGCTCTCAGTACATCCGACCAGGATTCTAACTCAAGCTTCCCCATCATCAGCAGTCTAGTCTCTTGCTAGAGAGACACTTTAGATACCATGTGTCCACCAAATTGGATACCTTTTTTTTATTTTATAAATGGACTCTGTATCTGCCTTTATACAAATGGGGGCTCACTACGTCTAAATTAAATCGTCCTTATCCTTAACACATTAGCACGGGGGCTCCCAAACTGTGCGTTGCGATGCCCTGGAGCGTCGGCCTGTCTTGGTACGGGGCGTCACGGCTATAAAAAAAAACTTAAACTTATAATGTTTATTGAAATTTAACATGCAAATTTTCAATATGTACCCGTACATATTTCAAAGAATGGAATAAATCCTACAAGAAAACATTTTTTTCTTGTGAAAACTCTTCCCTTAATATAAGCTAGTAATATAAATGAACATTTTCTTTTTTTTTAAAATTGCCACCAAATTGAATTTGGGCCTTTTTTTAATTACTGGGTACATGGGCGTCGCATGGAAAATCTGATATTTAAAGGGCGGTGCGGTTTCATAAAGTTTGGGAACCCCTGCATTAGCGTAATTAGTACATATGCGTACAGCCCAAACGGGTAGTAAGACTTGGTGCTAAATAATAATCATTTGTTTTTCAGTATATTTGCTTACACTATGGTCAATAAAAATGTGTTCTTATGAATGCTCCAGAAAACCTTCTTATGAAACTCATGGTTCGAGATGACTACCATGATTAAATTTACATGTCCGTAATACGTGAGGTGAGACGAGCTCTTTTAAAAGTGTAAGTTAAGTTCAGACAAAAAAACAAACAACTGAACCATGCGAAAATTCTTCCTTGTGGCAGACAATAAAAAACACAAACGCGATTAGACTTGCGTGTCCTATCTTTCTGACATTTTATCAGATTCTTTGTATGTAGAGAGCTTTCAGTTTCTGTACTATACCGGTGTAAAACTTTCACCCCGGTTTCTTGATTGACGGTTTTAATTCAGTGTTTTTCTCTCTCTCTTTTTTAGTTTGGATTCTTCTCCTGAGGAACCCACGGCCTCGGTACGGTCCCCAAAGTTCTCTCGGCAAGAACAATATTTCTTATTGTCTGATTCTCTCTCTTTGCCTATTTAGCATCTTTGCTAACATTTCGCTAATTAGAAAGTTCTATTTCTCGAGTATCAATGCTGTTTTATTGTTTTGTGTTTTATACAATGTTTTACTTTTTCTATGGGCATTTGTTTCTATTTTCTAAAAATAATACTTGCCTTTCAACTTATCTCGATCGATAGCATGTCTGCCCACTAAATTAAGGTTTCTGGGTTCGTTTCCTGCTATGGCCTAAACATGTATCGTTGGTGAATTATGGGTTTCCCCTTTCACAGTGAGGAATAATTTAATGCGGGGGGGGAATGGGTGTTGTGTCTGTTCTAGGTTTAAGTTAGTTAAGTCTTGACCCGCCTCGGTGGCGTAGTTAGCTAACGCGCTAGTCGTGGTGAGCTAGACTGCTGAGGACGGGAAAATCGAGGTTTGAATATCGCTCGGGTGAACTGGGGAGGATTTTTCCTAAATGATTTTCCACTCTCCCTCCCCGCAAATGTGGGCTCACTTCCTCTAAATTCAACCTTCCCAATTCCTAACCCTTTAGCACGATTAATACTTAAGGGTGAATTACCCAAAATTAATAATATATATATATATGTATTAGTAGGTCTTCTTAAACCAAATTTGGATCAGTTTATTAAATATAGATTAAATGTATATTTTAGGCACAGCGTTTACTCAAAGTTTGAAATTTTGGCATCTAATGCAACAATTTTTAGAAAAACCAAATGATGCAAAGATTTCTTATTTGGAATATTAGAAGTACTTGAGATTTATTAATTGAAATAAATATTATTTCAAAGAACCTTCAATTAATTGCGTAAAAAATTGCCAAATAAATGCAATTATTCAATCAATTATTTTATATACTTAAACGTGTGTTATAAATGGGGGAAGTAAATCAATTAGTGCCGACTTCTTTTAACTTTATAATGGTATTTCATTCACATTAATATTCACTCTGAAACTCATGAAAACTGATACGAGCTGAGGTACTTCATATTTCCCCCCCGGATTTTGAAAATATATCTGATACAACCCCGCAATAGCCGAAACAGAACGGCCTGGTCAGAGCAGAGCAGAAAACTCATCCCTTCTCACTCCAAGTCACTAGCTGTTTGTCCTTGAAACCATAAATATGTCGCCAGTGGTTTTAGCATGTTTGTACAACTTATTGCCCTGACCCATCACCATCTCTCTTTAGGGATTGGCACCTGGATCTCCACCTTTTTCAAGTCAGTGTGGCAAGTGTGACGATTGTTGAAAGGATTTTTTTCAGTGTGGGTGAGTGTAATTGCATTTAATATATTTAGGGATGTGTGAAGTGTATTAATAGTGGAAAGTACATTTTTACTATTTAAAAAAATGGCCCCACAAAAGCTTAAAGATGGCAGAAGAGATGTAAAGGGCAAAATTAATAAGCATTCTAAGGCAATGAATTGCTTTTACGAAGAAATTAGGAAAGCTCAAACCGTCAATAAGCTTATTATATTATTGTACTTACATAATTAAATTTTTTTGAAAATTATTTTGACATCTGGAACTAAATCCGGAACCTCAACTTAACACGTCAATATCTTACCACTAATCCTGTGTTTGTTAGGGTCATTTATCGCTCATATTTTAAGGGTTGGTTGGTTATAGATGTGTAAAATCGTTGCCATTTTATAACAATCTGAAACACTCCATCGTTGATCCATCGCGGCTTTATGCTGCCGTTTGAACATTTTTTACTAATTTTAAATGGTTTCTTGGATATAATTTGTAAAGCAGAAGTCCACAACCTACGAGGGGGGAACCCAAAAGAAACCGGACTTTTGCTTTAAAAAGTTAATTTATTAAGTTTTTTTACAAAATTCTTTCACTCTCCTTCAAAGTACTCTCCATTAGATGCGATTCACTTGTCCAGTCTTTTTCCTCACTGTTTGAAGTACCTCTGGAACTCTTCAACTTTGATATCGTCCAGTGCCCTCTGCGAAGTGTTTTTACAGCCTCCACATCATCCATCTAAACGCTTCCCTTTTAGATTTTTTTCATTATCGGGAATAGAAAAAAGTCGCACGGGGCTAGGTCTGGCAAATACGGAGGGTGGGGAACGATAGCCCACCCCTGAGAGCCCAAATAGTGGTTCACAGACAAGGCCGTGTGTGCGGGGCGTTGTCATGGTGAAGGAACCAGTCACCTGATCGCCAGAGTTCCGGGCGTTTCCTTCGTACATCCTCCCTCAAACGTCTTAAAACTTCCAAATAAAAGTGCTGATTAACAGTCTGACCAGGGGGGACAAATTCTCGGTGCACAATTCCACGAACATCGAAAAAAAAATGATCATCGTCTTAACATTCGACCTCACTTGTCTTGCTTTTTTTGGTCGGGGGGGAGTTGGGGGTCTTCTACTGGCTAGACCCTTGCTTGGTTTCGGGGTCATATCCGTAACACCAGCTCTCATCACCTGTATTGACCTTGGTCAAAAAGTTTTGGTCACTTTCAATCTGATTTTTCAAGTCCTGGCTCAAATTCAGACGAATGGTTTTTTGATCCTGTGTGAGCAGGCGAGGAACAAACTTAGCAGCAACACATCTCATATGCAAATCACTCCTGTCTGTTCTGAAATTTCGTCGATCGTGAAACGACGATCCTCACAGATTTTTTTGGTGTATTTTTTTCAATGTTTTCGTCGTTTCGAGATGATGAAGGGCGTCCAGAACGAGCATGATCTTCAACACTCATCTCGCCATGCTTAAAGCGCCCAAAACACTCGAAAACTTGTGTGCGGCTCATAGCATCCTTCTTGAAAGCCTGTTTAAGCATTTGGTAAGCTTCCGTTGCCGATTTTTCAAGCAGGAAGCAAGATTTCAAACACACTCTTTGTTTCTTTAAATCTGCCATAACGATTTCGCGGGCAGAAAACGAGAACAGTTGAGAAAAACAACACTACAATCAAACGTAACCTTATACGCAAACGCCGTTTGGGCAGCTGATTTGGGAAGGTCTCTGGTAGACCCACCTAGCTGGGAGAACTCTCTACTACGCCTAGGAACGGCCATGCGCTTTCAATCCGGTTTCTTTTGGGTCCCCCCTCGTATATTCAGCTACGGACCACATACATGTTTTACCAAGACACTGTAAACCACTTATTAACTATTTAGCAAAACATTTTAGAACATATTTTTTAGAATAACCTTGAACAAAGAATACAGCGTGAGATGAAAGCCTATATTTGAGATACGTTAATATGTACGCACAATTGTACATTATGTTAAATAAATAAAGATAGATTACTTTTTAGTCATATTGGCCATGAGATGAAATTTGTAGGTTAATATATCTTCTTATATATAATATGATAAGCCCATTTCCGGTAATAGAAATTATGAGGAAATGACTGAACAGATTTTGACAAATTACTACTCATTTTAACGGTTAGGAGTCCAGAATGTCGGGAAAAAGGGGTCATTTTAAGGTTCTCATCGGGGCGTGAAGGGGAAAAATATACGTTTTGATTCAAATTATACATCGAAAACTATATATATCAAAGAAAAGTTGATAGTCTTTGACGAGTAAACTTTTAACTGAAAAGTGAGGGAGGGCTTATTATATAGATCCTTTCCCAATAAAAAGTTTAAAATACATTTTAGTGCAATAATCCGCAGTCATCGCTGCAATGATCAACTAGTTAATATATAATGTTACTTTTTACCGTCTCACACCTCTCTGGCTGAGAAAAAATAGTAACTGTCAAAAAAATCAAACTTGATATTTTGCTGGATTTTACTAGCACAGTGCCTTTATACATTAGACTAGCCAAGTAGATATTTCTAAACGCTCTTGGGTGGAGCTGTCCAATCGTGGGAGAACAAACAGGAAATGAGGAAAATACAAATGCCAATACAATTTGTGTTGTGACCCCCTTCTTTATTTTAAACAACGCGCCTTAATACCTGTCCAGGCTATACGCATATATGATAATTACTCTAATGGGATAGAGATGAGGGAGGTAGAATTTTAGAAGTAACCTACCGGCATTTGCTTGGAGAGAGAGAGTGGGAAACCATTTGAAAAAATATCATGGGATTTGAACCCTGGACAGCCTATTAAATTACATCATACTATTCACAAAGACCCATTCAATACTCTTGTACTAGTTACCTTTTGTTTCTCGGGAATTTAGGACTTAATGATCAACCAAAATATGTGTTATTTTGGACTTTTTAGAGTGAAGAAATTAAAATTTAAAATTATGTTCACAAGTATATATATGTAGAAAATAGTTTTGTACTTTTTTTTCCCAGTAAACACCAAACTCGTGTACTGTTAGAGGTTTCTATCACTATTTAACCTAAGCACATCTGATTGGCTACCTGGGAACCCCCCTTATAAAGTGTTTCATATCACCTTGTTTGAGTTGTTGATGTATCAGCTCTAAAAGTGTCATAATAAAAGATTAGTGAGGAAGCTCCTCTCTGGTCGGAGAGAGCATCCTGCCTCATCATTTACACCTCTCATACATCACTGGGTATGTAGGGTAATAGCTGTTGACACAGGCCCAACTAGGAAGTGCTTGAAGACTGACCCCCATAATGTACCTTCAGAGCATAACACTTCTCCCGCGGCACACACGTCCGCCGACTGCGCCACCATCGTCCCGACCAACACCACGTGAATATGAACACCACATATTATATTACTATCTCACGTTCCAGCTGCCTGGACACACACACACACACACACACACACACTCACACACATGTGTAATGACTGATCATTTACCGGAGGGTTAGACGTTAGACACGAACCCGTGGATTCATTGTATGGTTAATTCGATTTATATATTTAACAGGACGCTAAGGGGTACCGCCATAATTCACTCGGGAACGAAGCAATTAAAATAGCTTCGTTTCTTTAACGTCGGATTGATACCTGAGATTGTTTCTTTTATAGACAATGACGCGTATCGAACTATGGTTAAGATGACAAACAATTTGACATTCTCAACGTAGAACACGGGGGTAAAGGCGTCTTTCTTGTTGTGATGGTTGCTATAGGTCGAGGTTTGAATTCCGGCTAGGTGTACTTAGGTGCTTTTCCCTTCAATGTTTTAGCACACTCCTTACACATAAATGCAGGTAGATGTCTTCTAAATCCTGCCTATTTAATATCTATCGCATTAGTGTAAATATGCAGATATTTCTGACGGATAATAGGGTGAAGGGTACCGAATATAAAATAATCAGATTAACGTATGAGTATATAATTGACAAGACCACCACACATGGAAGTAAGCCACTTTTTGTACAATTAAGGTGGGGAAGTAGGGAACACGAATTAAGGGGAGTATTTTAGCAGTTTTTATATCAAAACTTTTTTTTGTCAAAATAGTTTTTATATCAAAACTTTTTTGGTCAAAATAAATAAATAATTTCTCAAGTAGAAACATAGTTTAATTTTTTTTCACACGGTGATATCAACAGTTGTTAAATATCTGTCAAGGATGTCCTGGAACTTTTTATCTTCATTTAAAAAGTTTCTCATCTAATGCCATTATGCCCATGACAGATATTCAACAACTGTTGATATCGCCATGTGAAGAAAATTAAACTATTATTTTACTCGTCTGATATTTTAGTTAATTTGGCCAAAAAAGTTTTCTTATACAAATTGTAAAAACACTGGCCTTTTTTCTCGTCCTCAACATCCCCGCCTTAGTAATGTTCATGACTAGTGAAGCTTAGTTAGGCCTGGATGAAAATTATCTACAAGTTATGAATATAGCCGCATCAAATATCACAATCAAACTTTTATTAACAGAATCTGCCTTAAACTATAAGTGAAGAGTAGCCCTGTGTATGGTGTATGGGAGGATCTCGGGATTATTCATTTGCGTCAAAAGCCAAGGGTCCCAGTTTTGATTCCCGTGTCCAGGTGTCATTTTTTTAAATTTACAAACCTAACTATCGGTTTAGTTTTATATGACAAAAGATGTCAAAATCTATTATTTAGGCATACAGTAGACCTTAAAGTGCCAATCTACAAAACTTCACATTAAAAAATTGTTGTAAGCTTTAGTTAAGTATTCAATTGAAACCATTTTTTTTACTAACTTTTTTGGTTGTAAATTGTAACAATACTTTTTTTCTTGTTTGTAGATTGAATTTAACTAACCGTTGGAATACCCTTTTTTTACACTAAATGGGATAGGCATTAGTAAGGTAGAATTTATAGAAAATGTACTCACATTTGCTTGAAAGGAGGGTGGGAAAACATTTTAATAACTACATCCAATTGGAACTCTAACCCCGAACTCCCCATTCCCGGCAATTCAATATTTTGCAAGAGTGACAACTAAAAAACCAATTTACTACTGATATGGGTTAATTTGTACTTTCAACTTTATTTTTATTCCTTTTTAGTTGTAAACAACTCGGGAGGTTTAACTGTTCGTGAAAATGGTTTTGTAAAATATATTCGTAGAAATAAGAACAAATATATCAGGCTAAAAAATTACGTTTAACCATCTAATTACCTAAAGAAGTAAAAAAAATATTAATGTCAATTAGAGAAAACCCTAGGTATTTGTTCGTAAACTCTTTGTGTCTTGAGAATCAGAAGAGGGAAAGTGTAAGGAAGAAAAGCAAACGTGTGTTAGTGATTGAAATGATCACTCAGGTCCCAAGATTTTGGGGCCGGGGGGGAGTAAATATCAAGAATGTGCTCCTAGAGTTCCAACAAGGGCAGGACACGCCCACTATACACACATCATGCAGCGCAACAACACCGTTTGCAGCTCTACAAAAGAACCGAAACCTAAAACAAAGACACCTTGAGTTCAAAAGACCATTCGAAACCAACAGCACAATGATTGTTGCTCTACTTGTCGGTATGGTTACCTTCGACAATGGGCAATTGGTACCGACCTAGTTTCCACCGGACCCGTGGAGCGGTAATGTGCTCACCTCCTCGTATGTCGACAATAAGCGCGGCGCGGTTTGGTATTGTCGGGAGGGTCACTCGTGGTGGGTGGAGAGGGGAGGAAATCGAGAGCCTTCACGTCCCATATGACCCACTGTACTGCGCTTGCGCACGGGGGTGTATGCGCCGACTACGAGGACATCTATAGGTACCGTTACGTAAATGTGCTGCCGTGAAAAAACCAACTATGACGCATGTTTTATAAAGTAAAAAAAACAAAACATGCGTCTCATATTAATACCCGTCCCGACTGTCTGCATATATTCACTAGTGAAGTGAGGATGAGGATGCTAGAACTTAGATAAAATATACCTACATTTGTGTGGAGGGAGACTACAGAAACATTTAAAGGGGGGAGGGCGAACAGTTCACAGTACACTCCGCTGGGATTCGAGTCTCAATCTCCGACTCACCAGGAGATCAGGCAAGAAGAAACAATCAACTTTGTCTGCGTGCCCACCGGTGAGGAAACCAGAAATCTCATCAAATTACTTGTGTTCTAAAAAAAAACTATGTTTATTTTGAAGTTTTTTGAGGAATTTACAAATAAATAATTACTACTGGGTAGGCAACTTGTATGAGGTTAAAACTTCAATAAATACCATGACACTTTCTATAAAGCAATGAAAATGTTAGAGACGATCTCCGATCAAATGTTTTTGCTCATGAAACTACAAACAATTTCCCAGGCTAAAAATAAAATATTAAAATTAATTCAAAACTCTTTTGAGCTCCTTGAACCATAAAAGAAGGGATCGGTCTCCATGACGCCACTTTAAACTATAATAATAATAATAATAATAATAATAATGATAATAATAGGAAAAATTCAAACCCCGTCCTCTCAGCTAAGAGTCCGCTACGCCACCCGCGTAACCCTCTCTGCAGGACTCCTAATTTTGAAACTTTCGAGAAAACTTGCAAGTTTCATAATTAGTTGTCCAGGTGATAGATAACCTCTTAACCTAAATAGAAGTGTCTTCTAAACGCCCCTTAGAGCGATTGGTTGCGACATGAACGGGTGTTACCGCGAGCGATCCAGATACTTTGTGCTCCACTAATTAGCATCGTCCCTCCCCCCCTGTCGGTGCTCCGTCTACACTTCCGGTGTCCGTCTGTCCGTCTGTTCCCCTCCCTCTTTGTCCGAGTGACGTTATGTAGTCCAGGGCGCTACTTGCCTCGCTAGTAGTCTATAACTTTAGGTTAGAATAACCGTGCTAGTATATGAGTACTCGTAGTTTGGCCTTGTCAAGGCATTGTATATATAGTCTATCCAACATAAGAGTGGTGGTAACTAACAGCTAGTAAGTGTTACCAGATATACTCTCATGTAGAGTCTGTTCATGATAAGTTTTTACTTGGATGACAGTTCAAAAATCATATGTTTAGGTTTTGGGTTGCCAACACTTGTAAAAGAGCACTGTTTTGTTATCTAAATGTTAAGTGTTTTAATTACCTGTTATATTTTACATTTAAAATAACGTAAACTTAAGCTTTCTTATACTCTTTCATTACTTTTAATAATTTCTTTTTATCTAACTCGAAACAATATTTTAAACATAATTAAAAGTACTTATTCTTTGTTTTGGAACGTTATTGACTATGTGTACTATAGTGCACACATCAATACCTTTTAATACTGGCATCGTATTCACTTGGAAAAGAGAAAATACTTGTCTTTTTATATATATAATAAATGATTTTATAATTATTTTATCTTATTTCAAAATATTTAACTGAATAAAATATTTGTATCCACTGCTTGGGTACATCATTGTAAAAAAAACTTGTTTCCGTCATGTTCAACCACATGGTTTAAATTCGTCGGTCGCCATTTTGAAGCTATTTTCATCAGACCTTTAGTGGAAGTACTGTGAATAATATTTTTTTAAGTGGAATAAAACGATAAATAAGGTTTGTGTCCGACCTCAAATAAATATATAAATAATATTGGTCAAAACTACTGTGGTTAACTATCACATTCATACATCACCATCTGTTTTCAATACATTGATCCAAAGTGATAGATGTCAGATGTTGGTGTAGGTATATATTAGGGACTATTCCTAGTAATTTTTTGAGCTGTCATCCAAGTAAACTTAGGTCATGAATGAATTATATATACTCGATAAGACCACGTGTTGAGTTGCCGTCACGTTTGTTAGTCAAAACTTTGTCAACAAACTATTTGTTTTTGATTATTATTCTCCCTTTAACCGTTTTCACATTATTGAAACACGAACGTATGAAAATAACAATTTGGTTTTTTTTTCTGTGGTTCACTTAAAAAAATGCTTTACATACAAAAGCTTTTAAAAGGCTGCGTTCTCTTCATGAAATAAGAAGGCAAAGCAGATGACATAAGAGTGGTTGATGACGTCATAAAAACATTTTCGGTTGTGTTCAATCGCGTATGTTTACAAAATAAACGTTTTATTTTGAAGACTAATATTTTGTTTGGCTCTTTCTCTAAGTCTTAAAACAATATTTATTTACTTTGGTGGAAATTTTATACTGTCTGATTAATAATTTTCTGCACTAAAATTTCTCTTGTTTCCACAACCACGAAACAAAAAATATAATAGTCTTAATAATATATTTTGTTCTTTTAATTAGTTAATAAAAAGCAAAATCATAACAGTAATCCTTAGGAAAATATTATTATAATTGTTTATTAAAACTTTTGATTGATTATATTATTATTACTAATAAAATGATAACTCTTTACATGTTAGTGACTTTCAACCAATGTTGGCAATACAAATATTCTGATGGCTGTCCCTTACCACCACGCCTACGCTGGATGGACTCTAATCCTGTTCACACCATTAACAGTAAGCTTGTAATTTTATACCAGTTGAAAGAGATGGTAAATTATATATATATATAGTAGAGCAGCGGTCCTCAACCATTTTGTTCACGGCACACTATTCTTTTTGTGAGTGCTCACGGTACTCAGAGCGTGCAAGTTGGTGACACCACGGGAGAGTCGGGCATACGCATGCGCAGAAATACTCATCTCGCCTGAACAGGAAATGCCCCTTAGTGTATCACAAACTGACACCTGATGGTTGGTTATCCACAGAGTCAGTCCTGATAGTTGAATCAAATCCGATCAAGTGAAAAATAGCAGCTTGTATACGAGAATAGAACACGCGACCATTAGCTTTGCATGCCAATGCTCTACCACTAAACCAAAGGTCCCAGGCTCGAATCCCGTATCCAGGTTGTTGATTCAATTATCAGGATTGATCCTGTGGATAACCAACACTTAGCAGTTTTTTTATGTACATTAAATTAAAAATAAACACGCTTCGGTGGCCGCGTGGTCCAACGTGCTACTCTCACATTAGACTAGATTGTATATGATGGGGAGATCGAGGTTCGAATCTGGGTCGGGTGTGCTGAGGGTGATTTTCACAAAATGGTTTATCATTCTCTCTCTCCACACAAGTGCGGTTACACTTCTTATAAATATAACCTCCCTGATCCCTAAAACCATTAACGTAATTAGTACATAGACGTATAACCCGAATAGGTAGTAAGACATGGTGCTAAAAAAATAAATAAATAGTACTTAGTCATGGCATGATATTGTCAGCTACAAGTCACCGTTGACTGTGATTGTAGACGGCTCTGAACGGTCGATACTTTCTCCAGTTGCCACACTTCAATACACCAACAAATAGTGAAAGACGGTCCTTGAAATGAGACGAACCAAGGACGACTCAGTGGTAGAGTGTTGCCGTGCAAAGACAAAGTTTCCTGTTTCGATTCCTGTGTTCAAATGGTGATTTTTCACTTAAATTAATATATAAGAGGTACTTTCACTCTTAAAAACATGTATTTAATTTTTTGTCCATGCTATCCCGTTTGATTAGAGTTGAATAAGTTGGGATTATGCATAAAGTTTACAAACAAAAATTGATTTTAAATACTTTTTTTTAAAATTGAAATAAAATACCGTCCAACGGGAATTAATTTCGTTAAATTTCATAAGCGTTACCAATGCCAATTGTGTTTGCCATTTAACACGACACAAATAAATATACCTCCAAAATGGTGATACAAAAGTGAGGACCGATGGCTAGAAAGTACTTCTTCAAGGAATTAAAGAAGTCACTCTACTGGAGTCTACCATTCTTTCACAAGAAGATCCTCACGGTGGGGTAATATGGATTGAAGCTCGCAATATGCTGAATTGCCCGTGACCTGTTCAAATCTCATCAAGGTTCCCTGACGATAGTGTTCAATATGTGATTAATCACCGTGGTTTTCCCATTTCTCAATGCTTAATGTGGGTGCACTTCTTTTAGAACGACTTTTATAATCCCAATCCCATTTAGGCTTTATTTTGATTGTTTTTTCCCACATGGTATTACTACTCTTTCGGGCGATATGCATCAATTAATTAACACTAAAGGTGTATAGATGAGTAGGGTAGAATTTTAATTAATACACCCGCATTTGCGTGGAGAAAGAAAGAGCTGGAAACCATTTATGAAAATCACTCACATTACACCTAGCCGTGATTCAAACATTGACCTCCCCGTCATCCGCAGTCCAGTCTATTGAAGGAGTGACATCTTAGACCATTCGACCACCAAAGTGGATATATAGGCCCTACCAAGGTTAGATATCGGGAGGGAGAAGGGAGTTTAGATGTATGAACTAAAAAAAAGGTACCTTATATAAACAAAATATATAAATTAATTGCTCCAACCTACAAAACTCATAAATAAGCGATCTAATGGTGGTAGCTTGTGGCTAGATATGGACGCAAACGCAGTCATGACTCATGACTCATGAGCTCTTGCGCCAGCGCACTGACTGTCTTTTGTCACACACGTGGCCAAGCCGAGTCCACACATTCGCCCATCTTACCACACATGGACATTTGGGACGTGGCCGATGGTCAACGGTAGATAGCTGTTGTTTTTGTTTTTTTAGAATTGCTTTTTATTAGAAAGGTCATCCTCAGTAAATCTGACCGGGAATCGAACTCCGATCACCCCATAATTGGCAGTCCAGTGTATTGTCTGAGAGTGGCACATTTCCTGACCACGCGGCCATTTGATTCGGCAACTGTTGACTTGAACGATCGTCGCAGAGGGAAAACTTTCTATGGAAAGAACAAACCCAACAGCCTGTCGGTCTTCCTTCTTGGAGGATCGCCACGGATTGAGTGTGACACGCTTCGTTAGATTGCATAAGAGATAGAAGACCTACATTTACACATCAGCGTGAGGTTTGCTAAGTTGGAAGCTTGCTCAATCGTAAGGAAGATAATATGAAACGTGTCGGAATAAGAACCGCGACATGAAGATTTAAAACTGTTTATAATGTCAGTATTCGAGAAAAGGTTTCTTCCCTCCTCCCCCCTTTAACGTTCCAACCATGAATACATCCCCTCCACACCCAGTCGTCAACAATATTAGGTAAAAGATACGTCCTATGTCCTCCATCAATGTGGATATTTTAAATGAGCTTTCCATGCGTCGTAATAACCCCAATTCTACCCCATAACCTGTATTTCACACCTTGTGAAGACCATATTTAATATTAGGGGTCACCCACTTTGGTGGACGCATGGTCTAACGCGCTACTCTCGCAGTAGACTAGACTACAGAAGACGGAGATCGAGGTTCGAAATTAGGTCTGGTGTACTGGGAGTGGTTTTTCAAAGATGGTTTTCCCCCTCTTCTCCCACGCAAATGCGGATACACTTGCTCTAAACATATTCTTCATAATCCCTAAAACCATTAACGTAATTAGTAAATAAGCGTATAAGCCCAAACGGGTAGTAAGACGCGGTGATAATAATAATAATAATATTTAATTCAATTTTTCCTCAAATACTCATGTCCCTATCTTTATAGAAAGAAATATAGAATAAATAAAATGTAGATTTTCATATTAAACTATTTTATTTTCTTATAACATTACTGACTATGACTGATCAAGGTTATTTTGGTCACACTCAAATATTATTTGAAATATTTGCGAGTTTAGAAGATTGAAAGATATACTTTTATTGACAATGTAATTTTCTTACGCGATCGAGTGAAAATTGCCAAGCCCTGTGAGAGGAAATTTACCTGCATTTTTTTATGGAGGAATAGTGAGGGAA
>CABFWO010006300.1:0-36377 GCA_902155825.1 Timema genevievae | reverse complement strand
TATAAAAATTAACTTTACAAAAAGTCATTTGGCCTAAAGGCGTTTGGCCTAAAGGCGTTTGGCCTAAAGGCATTTGGCCTAAAAGTAATTTGGCCTAAAAGCATTAGGCCTAAAGGCATTTGACCTAAAAGGCATTTGGCCAAATGCCTTTAGGCCAAATGCCTTTAGGCCAAATGACGGGTACCCATACATTTTGCTTACCACATAAAACGCCGGGTACTTCTGCTTGTTATTAATAAATCTAAGTGTATTAATCATAACTTGTGAATGTGAGGAATGCCAGGCCTCTACCGTGGTTCGGATTATACGTTAAACTGTAGGTCCTCCATTTCATCTCACATTCACCCTACCATTACACATTAGCGTAAGTGCGTATAACCCGAACGGGCAGTAAGACGCGATGCTAATAATAATAAATCGAAAACCCTGAAAAATTGTATGATGTGATAAAATATTTGATGGGACGATGCATTTTAGTGTTTTTTTTTTGTCGGACGTGAAATCCTATTCATTTAAGTTTGTTGATCCTAATAATGTGTTGAAGTTGTTGTCAACAATGCCACGTGTTGCGGCCCGGTCAGGAGCATGCGGTGAGAAGGTAAGAGCCACCTCCCCTCAACTCACCTGTGGAAGATGTGGACTCGTCCACGCGGGGTACTGTAGCCAACATAGAAACATACTCTCGACCAGAACAACGTCCCGTTACTACAAGCTCTCTCACCTCCTTCATCCTAGACAGCCGTTTGATAGTTGTTCAAGACCTACTTTAAGGTAGCCCGCACCGGTGCTCACGTGGTTTCAGGCGTCAAGCTCACCTATATCGGCCTATAGGATTGCCTTATTTTGACGGCGAGTTTAGGGTTTGAATCTCGGCACGGTACTTTTTCCACATGCGGATATAATCGCTTTGCTTTTTTCATCTCTTGCAACATCCTGTAAGTTGCTTTACCTTCGAATAAGTAAATAATAACATCGGTACCAGCACCAATAGGCACACGGACAAAAGCGTCAACGTCTGGTTTGCTGGAGATCGGGGCTCAAATCCCGGCTGAGTTTGCTGAGGTTTTTTTTTTTTCTTAATAGTTTCCCTCATCTTACTTGCACACAAAGACGAACACATTTTCTCCAAATCCTACCTTTTTGTTTCCTGCCTCATTAGCATTAAAAATCGATAAATTAAAGGTTATGTGAACATTGTAGTATTTTTAATCAACCAACCAACTTAAATTTTTTGCTTTCTTATTTAGAGAAAGTATTGTAACAATGAAAATTTTCTGCTTTGAAATTATAATGAATCCTGACGTTTATTGTGCGACCCCGCACCCCCTCGAACCTAAAACTATTATTAGCACCGCGTCTTACTACCCGTTCGGGCTATACGCGTCGAACCTAAAAAAGTGAATTTTAAATTTCTGTTTGTCCGCGAATCTACAGCCGAAACGATGTTATGGATTTCATTCAGAATATGTATTTATTTTTATATATAGCACCGCGTCTTACTACCCATTCGGGATGTATGCCAATACTTAGTTGTTCAATGAAATGATCATAACTTGGCTTAGGGTGATTGATTCTGTCCTCAAATTAAGGGTAGATTGACTACCTCATGACTAGTTTTAATTTCATGATAAATTTTGTTTATTGTCCTGAGTCATTGTTAAGTCCTTGATGTTTGACAATAATTATTAGAATTAAAAGCACAAATTTTATAATAAAATAATTGGAGTAAATTAATAAATATATTGTATTAAAACAATAGAAAAGTTTACAGTTAAAATCATAAAGTTGTAGTCAATAGTAAAACGAGTAAATAGACAAAACCTGTTAAAATATTTATAAAGTTTAAGAAGTTATTGAATACACATAACACTTAATAAAATCGAAACCATTGGTTTTTAAAAAGTTTATAAAGATGTAGAGTTTTAAAACTCCGACGAGACACACCGCTCCTCTTTTCAAGACTGATGATGACGTGAAATATCTCCCAACAATGAAATGTATATGAAGACCCAGTCGACAAAATAACTGACAGTATATCATTTATTTATTTTTAAAACTTCTTCATAATATATTTTTTAGGAAATTAATCAACTTTTTTTTTGGCAGTAAAATCTGAAGGATTCTATCTACCAACCAAAACTAAAATTATTATACAAAAGTTTTTAAAAAGTAATAGCTTATTAAGTGTTGTTTGTAGGCCTATATTAAGTTGATGGGATAACTAAATATATCTTCGGCCCGGGGTGCAAACTGATAGTCAGCTTTGGCCCTTGGGATGAAAAACGTGCCATCCTGCCTTAGACCATGTGGCCACCGAAGAGGATCAGTATCAATTAAACATAAAAATGGTACGAACTTTTGTACAATGTTTCAAATCGATAATATGTGTGCTTTTTTTTCAATTGGGAGTTTTAAAATGTAGCCACCCGCTTCGGTGGCCGTGGTCTAAGGCGTTACTCTCGCAATAGACTAGACGGCCGGTGACGCCGAGATCGTGGTTCGATCACGGTCGGGTGTATTGAGGGTGTTTTTTCCTAAACGGTTTCCGACTCTATGCAAATGTGGGTACACATACTCTAAATTCAACCTTCCTCGTCCCTAACCCATTAGCGTAATTAGTGCATTAGCATATAACTTGACTGGGTAGTAAGACGCGGTGCTAAAAAATGTAGCCTTTGTGTTGGGACACAATATCTCCTGTGCTCTTTATTTTAGTTTTACTTAAGGTTGGGTGCTAGTGAGCGCGGATTTAGTGCGCTAATTTTGCAGTTTTTATAGCATAAACATTTGTTGAACAAAAATTTTTCTTCTAAAGAAACATATAGTTTAGTTTTCTGCACATGCTAATCTCAACAGTTTTTGAATATCTGGCATGATCATGGTGGCATTTGGTGACAAACTTTTTAAATTAAGAGAAAAAGTTGTCATTAAATTCTAGGACCCCCTTGACAGATATCTAAGGACTGTTGAGATTAGCATGTGCAGAAAACTAAACTATATGTTTCTATAGAAGAAATATTTGATTTATTTTGGCCAAAAATGTTTACGCTGTAAAAATTTCAAAAATACTTCCCTAAACTCACGCTCACTAGCACCCCATCTTAAGTTTTTATTACGAAGTTATTTGGGGTTGGGGAGGTGGGGCACGCCCCATTTGACCCCCTTGGGTGCACCACTAAGATTACTGTACATAAAATACTCTCACTTTATTCATCATGTTACTACATTTCATCTACCTAATTATATCGGCACTCTCCAGCATCACTAGAATAAAAATAAACATTTAAACAATCTTCTACGGCCTACGCCTCCCATCAAGAATCGCTTGTAACCCCGCCCCCACAGATTGTTCTAGCACCGCGTCCCAACAAGGGACTTTGAAAAATAGTCGTTTGGAGTTGGCGCCTCAGCCGCCTTGCCCACTAACTGTACATATATTTTTTTTGTACTGCATTTATTGTTAAGTTAGAAAATTGTTTTGGTTTTGTCAATATTCCCTGCAAGTGATTGTTATCCTTCAAAACACACCTACATAACATTTCACTCCCACCAAATCCCAAAAGGAAAATTGAAAAGTTTGGTCTGAGCGAGGTAATTTTACCTTTTAGACATTGATACACCATTGTCAATGTTTCAGAGCCCCCTTTTCAAGTTAAAAAGGACCTTCTAGAAAATACAAAATACTAAAGATTCGTACCTTAATACCTTTTACCTTCACAACACAACATATAAAATTGTACCTAGAAGGTTCGAGTGTTGTTTGGTTTTTAAAGGATGTGCAATGGAGTAACAGTTAAGGAAATCCACCATTTATAATAATGGCGCCAATAAAAACAAAGAATCACTGTGCTTAGCCCAGACCTTTTTACACAAAAATGTTTTTTTTTACATAGCCTTTCGTAAAATTCTTGGTGGGGCCTTTATACAAAAGATAGTTGTCGGAATTATCTAAGCTGGAAGAAAGAGAAAGATATAATTTAAAGGAAACTAACGCGTATTTGCGTGGAGGAAGGTAAACTCAAAACCTTGACCTTACCGTCAATGGGAAAACAGATTAGATTAGTCTTAACATCTTGTCCGCATAGCCACTGATCAGGGCATCGCTATATTTCATGAAGTTAATTTACTGACACTCTCCAATAACATGAATAAAAAACAACACGACTTTAAGCTATACCATGTACCTCTCGACCTCCTTAGTAAAGTGAGTAAAGTGCTCACCTTAGAGCCCGATGCAAAGTAAAGCCGGCGTCGGTCCCATGTCGATTGTGGCTTGTAAAAGAACCCTGGAAGGTATGTGAAACATATTCTCCGAAAAAAAATTGGTAAGTTATTTTCACTCTCGCACATACAAATTCTCGTTTAGCTTATATAATCAATCAGTCAATTCAGTAAGTGCGCTGATTGGAGCTGGAGAGGGTAAGGGCCACCGCGCACTGGGCGACCAGGTCGCACGACCAGTCGCTTTAGACACAGGCGACTTGCTCCGTGACCTATCATTTAATTTCAAATGGATTTATCCAGTTTGCCAACTGATCGCCTGCGCACCGCTCCCTATCCCAGTGGTCGCTTCAGTCAAGTGCTCACTGTCCCATTTACCACGAGCATTCTCGCTGGTCGCTGGTTGCGGGTAGCGCAGCTGGTCGTTGGTTGCGGGTAGCGCGGCTGGTCGCGGTCGGTGGACCTAATTTACATTTATTATTATTATTATTATTATTATTATTATTTAGCACCGCGTCTTACTACCCGTTCGGGTTATACGCTTAAGTACTAATTACGCTAATAGATTAGGAATTGGGAAGGTTGAATTTAGAGGAAGTGAACCCGCATTTGCGTGGAGGGAGAGTGGAAAACCATTTAAGGAAAACCACCCCCCAGTACACCCGACCGAGATTCGAACCTCGATCTCCCCGTCCTCGGCAGTCGGGCTCAACACGACTAGCGTGTTAGCCAACTACTCCACCTAGGCGGGTTGGTTTCCATTTAAATTACACATACAAAACCTCATACTAATTTTTTTTAAATCGTGTTATTGGACAGGCTCGTAGTGTAACCGCTTTGTAAACATAGCTGCCAGTTAAATATAAAAGTTAAAAAAAAATTGTTGTAACGAGTGGGAAATACTCGTCACTGGCCTTGATGATGTGATTTTATATATTATCATTTTAACAACAAAATTAATTTGATACATTTTAATTTTAATTCATATACATTTTAAATTTCATTAATTTAAATATATTTAACACATCGGGAAAAAAATCCCGAAAATACCAAGAAGTCACTATACTAAAAAGCATAGTTATCAGCCCGGATGAGAAGTAAGAATGGTAAAATAAATAAATGGTACGGAACTCCTCACGAACTTTCTCACTTCATTGTTTAAAAATTGATATATTTACTCAAAACTCGTAATATAATTATGTGAAATAAAATAATATATATTAGCAAACCCGAGAAAAAATTGCGTTATACTTACGTTAAACATTTTTTTTGACTCCCGGATTTAAATTTTATGATTTTCGTCCTTACTAGTATATTTGGACAAAATAAAAATATCGATACTGGTTACTAGTTTTTTCCTCCAAACTAGAATTTATCCTTTCCCGGACACATTACCTACAGAATGGATGGTAGTATTTTTTCACTCTAGCAATTATTGGTATTGGTGTTGTTTGGTGTGGCAGCTTAGTGATCCTGGTCGGTGGAAGGTAGGGGGGGAATACAGGAGGGTATGAATGGGTGACATTGTGAGCACTTCTTATTCGCCTTACAACTCTCCTTTGGGGACAGGCTTACTATCTTTTAACAATGGTGATGGGTCATTTACAACGTTGCCAGTTCCTCTAAGAAAACTTACTCTACTTGGGAACCTAAATCTAATAATGAATGGTTTTGTGGCGCGAAAACATGAGTTCAAAATTGAAAGTACGTTTGTCAGCGCTCCTCTGCGGTGAATCGACAGAACTACAGTTTCCATTGTTCTCAACTGGACTGAGTTTTTCCCAATCCTTCGTTCCCTCTAGTGGTATTCCTTTCTCTATGCTAATACTTATAGATCTATTACGCTCTACATTGTAAGGAAGAATGCCTTTTTATTCAATTTAAACAAATAGAAAGTCAAATACACACATTTTCAAGAGAGCTGAATGTCGGGCCCTCAAGTGGCTTTGTTTGGCCTATGTGTTTCAAAATATAATAATAATAATAATAATAATAATAATAATAAAAATAAAAATAATTAATAAAAAACTGAGTTTGACGTGGTTTTCGTCTTTGTAAGATTTGCGCCCTGCGGTAATAGACCAGTTCATTCAGTAAACTGTTGCTACAGTTGCCCCATGGCTTCTTTGGTGCTGACTGACAGCTCACAGCTTTGAAAAGCTATCAGACCAAATTATGTATCCCTACGCCGAACCATATGATCTGCAAAAAACATGTGTTTAGCAGCTGTCACTTCTGACAGTCAAAATTTAGGTATATACCTAAATGTTGACTGTCAGAAGTCAGTCAACATCAAAGAAGCCATGGGGCTACTGTAAGCTACTAGAATGTATCTGAGTCTGCTCATAAGGTCAGCCAGGTTCAGGGACTGGCAGTTTCCAAGCGGCCCGGAACTCCAAATATGACGGTGCTTAATATTAATATCCACCCCTGAAGCTATGTTTCAGTGTAAGCTGAAGTGGGGAGGTGCTCCCTAGGAATTTCATCTACGTAATTGATAATCAGTTTCTACTTTCTAATGACATGAGCAAAAATGCTTCTAAATGATTGGACAATATCTGTGTGTTTTTATTAATATATTTAAGTTTATAAAACTATGCTTCAATCGATAATTGTGTAGATCACTATTCAGATTATTTTACGTTTGTCTCAAGAAATTTTTTATAAACAACAAAAAAGGTTTTGCATTTCGTGCCATTGCATAACTTCACAAATGATGTATTCTGGGCACCTCAGAATTAATCACTAGAACTTTTAATTAAAATGTAATTTAAAAATGATTTTTTAGTTAAAAAAGTGTATTTTAGTGTAAAGTATTTGCGGCAGCCTAAATCAAAGCGGCCCACCAGATCTCCCGGTGGCTCAGTCAACCCCTGACATTGTGTCCAGGGGATGTATTTCTGAGCACATCCAGAGTCATCTAGAATGAGGGAACCACTTTAGATGTTCAAGAATGAACTCAGGAACACAGAGACAGGCTTTGAAACTTTGAATCTCCTAACGGAACACACAATTAAATCATCAATAACCAGTGAAAACGTACTACTTATAGGCCTACATTAGTATTCCTGCGTCTTACAACACGTTCGCATATGTACTAATTATTACGCTAATGTGTGCGGTACAAGGAAGGACAAATAAGGAGAAAATGCACTAAATTTTGCGTGAAGGAAAGGTGGAAAACCGCTTGTGGAAAAACCACCCTTAGTACACCCGACTGCGATTTGAACTCCGATCCCCCCGATCAACGCGGTACTCTAATATTTTGCGAGAGTGATGCCATAGACCGTTCAGCCCACCGTATTGGGTACCAAGCATATTAATGGCCTGGAAGTTAAAATAGAAAAGGTAGTTTATAGAGGTTAACACGCATCAGCGTTAAGAGAGAATGTGAAACCACAATAATTAATATCTTGATAAACTCTATGTGTAAAATCATCTCTGATGCACCAACTGAGATTTGAACTCTGCGACCTTCCTCAATCACAGACAACCCAGACAAGTTCGGATCTGGCACCTTAAAGGTATGGCTACACGGAGCCGCACCGCACCGCATTCCTAGCAAGTGGCTACACGAGCCGCACCGCAACATATTTTCTAACAATTTTTATATTTTTTATAGACTGAGTTCTATTACAAAATAAGTTTGTATTTTTATTTTTACTTGCATAGGTTTTCACCTATTTTCATAAAATTAAGTTAGCTATTAATTACGAAAAATAAAGTTTTAAGTTAGCTAATTATTAAAAAGAAGAATGTTTGTTGTTCAATAAGTTGTTGTATATAATATTGTTTATCTTGTACGTAATGTTGGAAACAATGACTACATCGTCACACGTGCAACGGCTGTGAAAGAAAGGCCAAGTTTTACCATGAAAACAAAGCTCCCGAACATTTTATTTCCGGTGGTAGATGTCTACACGGTCCGCACCGCACTGCAAAAGTGCGGAGCAATGCTCTCTCGACGATTCGTCCGCGCCGGTGCAGTGCGGACTCGTGTAGCCACTTGCATTTTAAAACATGAGTAGCATTCCACCGGAAAAATGCAGTGCGGCTCCTTTAACCGCGTGGCTATCATTTGGCCCTTACAGTAACGAATAAAGCTAACTAACCAGTAACCACTAGTCGCGTGAAGGGTGGGCCGGATGTATACTTGGTGATATAACTATCGTGTGTCTGGCGCGTGCTACGTTTGTGTGTGTGTTTACCTGATGAAGATAGCGCCACACACGACCTGGAGGCCACCCCCTTCCTCTTATTGCATCCCGCGGGCTTTTAGACCCTCCGACCAACGTGTTTCCTTCCTTCCCAGTTCCCAGTCTAGATACAGTACAGACTAGAGATGGCCAGAACGGCTTAAATTGATTCAGTTCAGTGAAATGAGCCGTTCATTTTTATCGTTCATTCGTTCGCGAACGAATACTTGTTTTGCAGCTCATCGTTCGCGACCGACCTACGACTTTCAACCGGTACCATTTGGAGAAACACATCGTGTAAATGAGCTTATTCCCTTTGCATCAAAAGACTGCTTCGAGGGAGAAGTTTTTAAAGTTTATTAAATTAATTATTGTATTATTTATGCTCATGAATCAAATATAAAACTTATTAAAGGTAGCACTTTATTTATTCTGATTAATTACGTAGTTTAATCAATAGTATAATTGTATTTTTAAATGCACATTTGTTTAAAAAAATAAAATGCCACTAAGAAAAAGTAAACTTTGGGATCACTTTTCCAAAATTGAAGACAAAAAGGCAAAGTGTGGGTATTGTTCACAATTCGTCAGTTAACTTGTGGTTCTATCGGGGACTTAATGAGACACCTTAAAGCCAAGCACCCTACTTTTAGAAATGAGTTTCCTCATAGATCAGTACCATCAGTTGATCAAGCTACATTAAACTTAGTTATCAAACTGTTGACGATGTAGATATTATAGATATAGAAGTGAATTCAGACATTTACCAACAAACAGTCTACGTCAAACCAGGTCTCTCAGTCGACGCTCCGTATTTAGCGCGCGGGCCATAGGTTGCGGTGCGCTACCTTAGAGCACGTGATAGTTTTACAATATTTGAGTTTCTAAGAAAGCATTTAAATTGGTTTTTGTAGCCTTTTTTCTAAACTCTAAAGACCATCTCTACCTGTGATGACATTGTTGCTTAATGTTTTGCTTTATTGTCGAGAAAGTTTGGGTTGGGGGAGGGGCGCAGAGGAGGTAGATTTGCTGAACAAGGAGGGAAAAAAATCTTCTTTCGGCCGAAGAGTCTTCAGATTGTCTTGTGTCATTCAATTCGAACTAGTTCGATTCGTTCACCTTGAGGAGCCGTTCAATTTAAACCATTCGTTCGCGAACGACACATCTCTAGCGCAGACCACTAGTGGAGCTGTAACCTCACATCACATGAGCTGTACCCGTGCAGGTCTTGTGACTGCATCTTACACCCGTCTGGACTATACTCTTATTTACTCTAGGGTTTGGAGGAGGGAAAAAACATTGTAGAGAAATTGTTTAGATATTATAAACTTTTTATTTATTATCATAAATATATGTTACTTTCGAGAACCTCAAGGGGTTGGTGCAAGTTATTTTCTTTATGTGTTCAGTTTATGTCTAATCAAATGTATTGTGTGTAAATAATAAAAAAATTACTGTTGAAAGATATTATTGGCCCAAGCACATCCAACTGGTGGTTTGAGCCCCGATCGCTTCACTATCGACAAAACTGGACAAGTCAATCCTGGTGCCTTAATCCACGTTACCATCGATACACATGAAAAGATAATAATCGATTATCTCTAAATAAGTTAAAACTTGTTTCGTTGTAGTTGTCACATATCTTACTGTCAATTTGAGATATTAATTTAATCGCACACTTTGAGAAAGGAGATTTAAAAGGTAAATCCCTCAGTATTCGCATAATTTGGGGAAAATCACGGTTAAACTAAGAATGTGGAAGACCACCAAAGAGGAGGATGCACCCAACCGGGATTCAAACTGAGCTTCCGGGTCGAAGTTGAGCAAGTCACTTGTAGGTTACAAAGATGGGAAGCGTAGTTATTAATAGCAAGATTCCCGGTCGGCTGCACTGAGGTGGTTTTTCCTAAATAATTTTCCACTCTCCATGCAAATGTGGGTGCACTCCCTCTAAATTAAACCTTCTTAATCCTTAACACAGTTTAATTAGTACATAAGCGTATAACCTAGACAGGTAGTAAGACACGGGGTTAAAAAAATAGTAGCAAGGTGACCTTAGCTTAGGTCCCAGACTGATTTCGTCCCCGATTTGTTAAATAAATTAATGCAATTTTTACTCACTTCGGTGGCTGCGTGGTCTAACGCGCTACTCTCACATTAGACTGCCGATGACAGGGAGGTTTAAATCTCACTCGGGTGAAATGTGTGTGGTTTTTCCCTAAATGTTTTTCCAATCTCCCTCCAAGCAAATGCGGGTTCACTTCTTCTAAATTCAATATCCCCCATTCCTAATCCATTAGCGTGATTAGTACTCAAGTGTATAAACCGAACGGGTTGTAAGACGCAGTTCTAAATAAATAAAAAATAAAATGATATATTAGTTTTAATATCTCAATTATATTTTGTTTATGTTTTTTATATCTCTTCAAAATATAAATAAGGCCTACATACTGTGATTAATTATATATATTTATAAATTAAACTAACAAAAATCAAATATGTTACAACTAAACTCTGGTAAAATCTGTCCCAGATGGTAGATATTCGATGAACACCTACAGCAAAGGTTTCAGAACTTGCAGACGCAGTAGATATCCCCCTCCCCCCTGTGATGTAAGCAACCCGTCCAACACAGCCGCTGCCGGAGTCTTGGGTGTGACGCGTCAGGCTGCCACAGTCTTGTACAGAGCTGTACAGGCCAGTCTTGTCGGAGGGCAACCAGCTGCCAGCTTGACCCTGAACTGAGCTCAGCTCTCCCTCCCCCCTCCCCACTTCCCCCTCCCCACTCCTCAAGGAGCAAACACTCCTCTCGCTTTACCTGTGGCTAGCTCTCTTAGCTCGACCCTTCTTTCTTATATCAGCATAATTTTTTTTTCTAAGCACCACGTCGGATAATACGCCTATGTACTAATTACACTATTGGTTTAAGGATCAGGAAGGTTTGATTAAGAGGAAGTGCACCCGCATTTGCGTGGAGGGAGAGTGGAAATCCATTAAAAAACGCCCTCATTCCATCCGACCGTAATCGAACCCCGATCTCTCCGTCTTCTGCAGTCTAGCTCAACACGAAACAAGTGCGTTAGCCAACTCATATGCCACCAAGGCGGGTATTTTTAATGTTATTGACTAGTTTAAAGAATGTTAAGTCAAAGTCCATAATTACTATTAAAAAACTTTCGAAATAGACTATAGAGGTAGCTTATATATAGTTCGAACATTTTCTTTCCTCCGGTGGTTGGGGTTTTGGCCCCAAAAACCCCAAGTCTTAGGTAATGGGGTTGGGTAGATCATAAATCTCCGCCCCTGGATAAGTGGAGTATTGGCAATTTTATTTCAATACGTTCTTACTTTGCGTGTAACCCAAACGGATCATTGATATGCGGTGGTAAAATATTATTTATTAATTTAGCACCATGTCTTACTACCCGTTCGGTTTAGCGCTTAAGTACTAATTACGCTAATGGATTAGGAATTGGGAATGTTGAATTTGGAGGAAGTGAGCCCGCATTTGCGTGGAGGGAGAGTAGAAAACCAGTTAGAAAAAACCACGCCCAGTTCACCCAACCGAGATTCGAACCTTGATCTCCCCGTCCTCAGCATCCTAGCTAAACACGACTAGCACGTTAGCTAACTACGCCACCGAGGTGGAGGGTGCTAAAATAAAAATTTATTAATAGATGAAACTTGGGGTAAGGATGAGAAGCCTTGTGGAAATTATCTTTAAAACACATTTTACAGATTTTTATATAAAAGCTATTTTTCATTAAAATAAAATAATGTAAGCTGGCATTTGTCAAAAAGTTAACTTTTGTGCACATCCTTTTTTATTATAAATTAATTTTAGCTAGTAACTAATTAATGTTATGAATCAACGAATATTTTATTTTTAATACACGTAGCTCGTCTATAGTAGGATTTTGGTGAAAAGAACCCATATAAAAAATACAAACACTTTTTTTTATAACAATGATAACATTTTACTTTTATTAGTACTATTTCCCATGACTTAACGCATAAATCTAAGCGAATGGTTATAGTAGCTTTTATAACTGTTAAAGAAATGTCTTCCAATCAGAGTTGGAACGTTGTGTTATTACAGATCTATTATATGAAATAAACATCATATTTAGCACTCAAGCGAAGCTAAAATCTGCAATACTGGTAATTTTAGTGCAATTATATTTGTCTTAATTATTATAAAATACCAATTGGATATGAAACAATAAAACATTTTAAAAAAAATAAAAAGTAAATGCGCACGCATGACGTAAACTAATATTTCACAGCTCTCAAACTTAAACGGCCTGATTAAAAAAATAGAATAAACGTAAACAAACATCTTGTCACGTTTTATTCAAGTAATGTTGCTAAACACTCGACTCACGTAAAAGCAATTTTTTTTATATATACCCTTACATATTTAAAGTCGGCGGGAGAGTTCACCGCTTCTCCTTGTTGCCCTCTAAACCCCCTCACCCCTCCCCTCTCTATACATCACGCCTGTAAACATACAAATTCACTCTCGTCCAGCTCTCTTATTGGTCGTAGTAAAAGTCTCTTTTTATTTTCGTCGTTTTGTATAGTAAGCTTAATTCCTTACCTGCCCGTCGCGTTCTGCGCAGCGCTAGCATCGTCATACCTGTCCGCTTCTTATTTATTATTGTTGTAGAAGAGAAGGGAACGGCAGTGAATGTGTTGTGTTTTGTTTTCAAGGTGTAAGTCCTTGTTTTTGTTAATTTTGTATAGTCTTTCGGTATTATTTTTATGAAAAAACTGTAAACCTAAATCGTGTTTGTTTATCGAAATGTGTGCTTATGTTAATTCATCATGAAGGAAAAGCCTCGCGCGCGTAAACATGCTCTGTATCAGATTACTAAGGTGAGTCCAAGACGCCATGTTTTGTTTTTGTATAGTGTTGCTAGGAGACCTTACGGAGGATTTATTATTTTCCATGTAAACATTGACACCTGTGCTGCCTACACGAATTGTGATTAGAGATGAGCTGCGGAAAATATTCCTCTAGGAAAGAATGTATACCCCAATTTTCTCCTGCCCCTTAATTTTTGCGAATATTTTAAGATTTGGAAGCTTTTTGCTGTGTTTTTTAAAAAAATTGTTGTAGTATTTTAAAATAATATACAGGCCTTTATTATTATTTTTTTAAATGAGTGAATGTATATACGTTTTAAGTAAGTTTAGTTTATTTATAATTGAGGAAATTAAACTATAAAATTGAGTTCAGAAATGTAAATTTAGTTGGGTATGAATAGACCTTAACCAAAACGAGCTGGAAATTTTTTCCCGGTTATTTTTTTTGGAGATAATTAGCCTACCGGAAGTATGATCTTAGGGTGCTACCCAATAATAGCCACAACCTTAAGTTTGCATCGTTATGATTATTCGAGCTAATAATGATTATCTAATCTTATTTTATTTATACTATTTTGTTATTATAGTTTGAGGTATTTAACGTGCACTTCCTGAACCAACTGATTATTAGCACTTTACTTATAAACTAACTTAGATCTAAAACTACTTATAAACTAACTTAGATCTAAAACTACTTATAAACTAACTTAGATCTAAAACAGACACAACACTCAGCCCTCCCGACCGTCAATTCATCATTGTGAAACGGGAAACACCAATCATAAATGATACAATTTTCGTCCATGCCGGGAATCGAACCTGGACCTTAACACAGTGGCCAAACGCATTACCCACTGAACTAAGTTGTCAGACTCGTTTGTGCTAATGTTTCTACAGATTTAAACAAAACAGTTTAAACGATTTAATGACTTCCACGCCTCAACACAATCGTGACTCAAATTGAAAAGCTGTCAAAACATAAACTACAAATTTTACCAAACTTACACATTAATAATGTGAACCATTTTGGTTTTTATACCTCATTGTCAACCGGGGAATCCAAAAATATGGGTGGACTATGTAAAAAAAAGTGTTAACAATATTCTGAAAAATGTATCTGATTTGCCTCACACTTTCATTTCATGACTTTATTTTATGTAGACTCTTTAAATTTTCATTTAATGACTTTATTTTATGTAGACTCTTTAAATTTTCATTTATCTAGACTCTTTAAATTTTGATGTTGGTTACAGTTAATGTCCAATTGTATTTTTTCCCCATGAGTTCTCTTCAGAGAAATACGCCCCCCCCCCTCCCCAAACACACAGTCCCCCTACGGGGTGGGCAAGAAACTGTGCATAGCGCTCAAATAACAACTTGTACCTAACCTACTTAATCCATCCTCACTAACTTTCTCCACACTTACTTATCCTTGCATACTCCCCTTAGCTTCAACAACATCCATACCGAGTCATACATGCTCTTCTTAAAAATCTAAATGTTTCTCTTTTCCACACATACGTCTTAGATGGCCTACTCCTTCCTTTTGATCCACACACTCTACGTTCATACATTTGCTTCGTCACTCGATCCACACTCATCTTTTCAACAGGCTAAAACCGACTTAACACGCTTCTGTCCCATTTACCTATTGGATTCCCTATCAAACCACACTCCTTCAGATCCCAATCATTACTGGCTATCTCCATATAGGTTTTTATATTCTCATTTCCTAGATATCTCATTCCAATCGAATTCACATTACTCTTGTGTTTCTCCTGACAAACCCACGCTTCACATACTTATAATGTTGGCGTTAACACACTTTATATTACTGCCTTCTTTACCTCTTTCGATATTACTTTATTCTTTGCAATAGTCCACATACATCCAACTACTCTGAGAGATGCATTCACTCTTCTGTAGAGTTCACCATCCATCCTTCCATTTTAAAAGAACATTCTGCTCAGATACACAAAATCATTCACATGTTCTAACAGTTTTCCATTTATCCAAAGCTGTCAATCATTTCCTGACCTGTCCTTATCAAAAGCTATCACCTTAGTTAAAATAGGAACAATATTACGAAGATCCAATCTGCCTGTCTCCACACTCCAACGATTTAGTGCATTCTAAAAGTAACTTTCATTTTCAGCCATTAATACGGCATCATTTGCATTTATCGGCACTCACAGAGTTATTTAAATGCTTTGTTTGAAAACATCACGAAAAGATACAAATGCGGACTTACATTATTACACCATCACGTGACCGTGTGAATTGTGAACCAAGTTTATATTATGATAGGGGTCGGGGAGGGGGTTACATGTATCTCCCTCCTCAGTCTATTCACGCCTGGGTGACCACGAATGTCTGGGAGGGTGGAATACAGGTGCAACAATACCACCATCCTGCGAGCCATGGGAGCTGTTCTATACTGAATATCACCTCTGAGGTAACTACAGGTCTTATGAAAGCTCTAGCTTCGCTCGCTTTCAGTTTACCGTTGCCAAATCTCCTTGCTTTCAGTTACATTGGAAGGTGGTATGCAGGGGTGAATAAGGAGCTACTTGAAACCTCAACGAACCAGCGTTGCAAAATTTGTCTTATGTTTAAGAGAATATTGGCCACGTGAGAACAAGAGAATGACAACGCTGTTTCCCATTAGTTCCCATGCAGTTACTTCAGAGATAATAGCCATTATAGTGTAGCTCTCAAAACTACATTAATACTTCTCAACTAGGGCACTCGCAACCCACCGAGGGCTCGCTGATCTCTAACGCCGGTCCTTTGGCATAGGCCTACTTGATGCCTTCCTTTTAATACCGGTGCTTTGCCATACTTGATGTATTCCTTTTAATACCGGTGCTTTGCCATACTTGATGCATTCCTTTTAACACCGGTGCTTTGCCATACTTGATGTATTCCTTTTAACACCGGTGCTTTGCCATACTTGATGCATTCCTTTTAATACCGGTGCTTTGCCATACTTGATGCATTCCTTTTAACACCGGTGCTTTGCCATACTTGATGTATTCCTTTTAATACCGGTGCTTTGCCATACTTGATGTATTCCTTTTAACACCGGTGCTTTGCCATACTTGATGCATTCCTTTTAATTCATTCCTTTTAATACCGGTGCTTTGCCATACTTGATGTATTCCTTTTAACACCGGTGCTTTGCCATACTTGATGCATTCCTTTTAACAATAAATCTTGCACAGTATTTTAAAACATTGTTTCTCCTAAACAAATTAATTTATTCGTGTTTGACCATCGAGCCTAACACGAGGGGTGTGATTAGTGTTCGGGACCACATTTGATGGGTACAGGTAACTCAATTTGAATTAGCGCTTCCATCTGTTAGACAATCATGAAACCTTTCTAATGCACTTTAGATTATGGTTAAAAGAGCTCGCTGTCATATTTAAATTAAATAAGTATTTGCTGGGGTTCTTATGAGATATAAAGGTGGTTTTCTTGGAAAATGTTTGTATTGTGACTTTCCTCCTATTCCCCCCGTACCCTTAGTTGTAAGCAGAACTTATTTAAGATTGTTTATGTAGCTTCCCCCACCCCCTCCTATCTCGTTATATTGTAGCTTGGATAATTTAGTCGCTGGTTGGAGGGATGCAACAAACTAGTTCAAACTGCAAGGGGCTCTCTGGTTTTCCTTTTTGAGGTGGGTGTTTAGGGAACGCGAGAAAAGGGCAGTGTTGTTGCAGTTTTTATAGCAAAACTTTTTTTTGGCTAAAATAAATAAATATGGCTCCAGTAGAAACAATTTAATTTTCTTCGCATGGTGATGTCAACAGTTCCTGAATATCTTTCATGAGCAAAGCAGCATTAGACGAGAAACTTTTTAAACTAAGGAAAAAAGTTCTCATTAAATTCCAGGACACCCTTGGCAGATAATTCAAGAAATTTTCAGGTCACCATGTGAAGAAAATTAAACTCTACGTTTGTTCTGGAGCATAATTTAATTTATTTTGGCCAAAAAAAGTTTTACCATAAAAACTACGAAAAACAATGGCGTTTTCTCGCATACCTCACCTTGAGCGTGTATAACATGCCAATCAACTGCGTGGTACAGTCGGCTAGAAATAGTAGATTTACACGAACATTATCGAAGGTGGATCATCTCTGATTAAACATTAATGGGGATAAAGAGTTGATAGACGTTCCTAATACTGAACGTTGTCGAAATATTAAACGATATTTGGGTTTTTAACCCTATGAAAAGGCCGTTTTTGACCAGTTTAGAATGTCTTCACAGCTAAGCAATATGCACAAATCTTTATTTTGGCTTAATAGGCACATACTGTCGTTATTAACAAGAAAATTTGTCACTTTGTCCCCCATCTTCACCGTGGAAAATGTCGAGTAATAAGAATAAGTTTAAAGTTTTAACTAAAAAAATGTGCTTCATAAATTTGTTAAAATTATTTACCAATCTCAATTCCACTGTTGTCTAATGAAGACACTATGACGCCACATCCGGTTCCAACTTTATTTTAGTTGCATATTAATAATCCGATTCACAAATAGTTTTTATCAATTTGACAAGTGCATGAAGCCAAATCAGATCACGTGTCAAGACATCCAAGAGGCGGATAGATTTGTAACTACTTTAGATAATTTTCATCAGTCTGGTAAGTCTTATAGTTACCGTGAATGGACTTTACCTGTCAGTCGTGTTATCCGTCAGAGGAAAGGGGGAGGGGGGTAGACTTAAATAACCTTGGATGTTTAAAAGTATGACAAAAAAAAGCTCCCACACCCTCATATACAGACTCTTGTATTATAATGAGAATGAGTGACTTAAAAGCCCTGTTCACTAGAGCAGATTATACTAAGAACACACTATACTGACACTTAAAATACGATATGTCAGCCAAAAACATCAAGAGCAGATACTTTGGCATTCGTATTAGTCCAAAGATACATTCTTCCTTTTTTTTAACGAGAAATTAACTAAAATATATTGTTAGCAAGCACTATTTTAATATTTACTAAATAAAGTACGGATTTTTAAGACTTGTTTAATGTTTATTGCTTATCAATCATAAGTTTGTACTAAATATATCAACATGTATTTTGATTTGCTATTGGTTCCCCACTTCGCCAATTTTAAGATTTAAATTGATAGATAGTGGATTGAGGCGTTAGAAACGAAACAATATTTTTTTTAAATGTATACATTCAAAGACCCATTATTTTCCAGCTTTCAAAATATGGCGTCTTTTTAAATACTCAGCGTATGATTACATAAAAATGTGTAGTCAAATGTAGAACTATCAGGTTAGATAATTTTCAATAAATGTAGGCTAACCCACCTCAGTGGCTGAATGGTCTAAGGAAGGTAATTGTAACTTTATTCGTTAGGTCGACAAATACAAACTATTCGTTAGGTCGACAAATACAAACTATTCGTTAGGTCGACAAATACAAACTATTCGTTAGGTCGACAAATACAAACTATTCGCTAGGTCGACAAATACAAATTATTCGTTAGGTCGACAAATACAAACTAGCTCATTAATAGCCACATTCCCGCACGCTGCTCGCTTTACACACAAGTTCTCTCCCGCTAACGTCTTGGTAATACCAACTGTTCATTATTGTATATTAAGTAGTTTATAGATAGATGTTAAAACACTACAGACAGAGATGTTTCTAAAGTGTTGTTGATGGAGGCCAACCAAATGGAGGTTATGTGCATGGGGAACCACCGGGACCCTGTTAGAAGGTTGAGGAGGGTTGCAGGTGGGGGGCGGGGGAGGTTGACATTCACGCCAGAAAAATTATATGTCTAGGTATTTCCATTTAGTGACTATAAATACAAGACAAAAATTAGTTTTTATGAAAGGTTTGATTATTTTTAACATTCTAAGCCTCATAATTTTTGTACAGACTTCCTTTTCTATGTGACTTGTGTCTATCTAAGGAAGAAATAGAGCATATTATGGATAATTTATATTGGGTCCTACACCTTAGTTCAGTTGGTAGAGTGTCTCCCTACTGAGCCAAGGGTCCCGGGTTCGATTCCCATTGTGGCCAAAAATTAATCATATATGAAAATATTGGTTTACCCTTTCACATTGATAAATTAACGGCTGGAGACTAGATGCTGTGTCTGTCTTAGTCTTTTAAGTTAGATTATGAGGCGTATGAAGCTACAACAGGACTAGTAAGCCGGTAGTGGAAAACACATGGCTTGAATAAAAAACTGACCCAGGCCACAAGCTGGAAACATTAATGGATGTATTATATGTGATCAACATGGTTTATTTAATTATTATGACGAAATTTCCTGGGATCCTGCGGACCACTTGATAGGCCGCCAAGGACCACGCTTTGAGAAACATTGGTCTAAGGTGTCATTCTCGTGTTATAGACTGGCCTGCTGAAGACGGGGCAAAAGAGATTCGAATCCTAGTCGGGTTTACTTTGGGTGTTTTTTTCCTAAATGGTTTCCCATTCACCTTCTACGCAAATGCGGGTAGATCACCTATAAAATACTTTCTTCCTAGTTTCTACCCCTTTAAGAGTAATTATCATGTGTAATACCTGAACAGGTAGTTAAAGACGCGGTGATTTAAAAAATGGAGGTTCACTGGTATGTGTCTGGTAGCTAAAGGTCTGATATGGCTGGCCAGTGTTGTGGTAAAGTCAGGGTTTGAATCCCAGCTAGGTGTATCTAGCAGTAGCGTACCCACGATAGAGCTTGAGGGGGCTCGAGCCTCCCTACCATAGTTTGGGGGTGCCCCAAGATCAACACCGATCCAAAAATAAAATGAGAAGGGCGGTGGGGGGGAATATGACCAGTTAAACATTGTGAGCAAAGAAAATATCAAGTACCACACATCCTTGTGTTGATCCTCCTTAGTAGTTCTAATTTTAAAAATTTAATTTAGCACCGCGTCTTACTATCCTTTCGGGTTATACGCTTAGTTCTAATTGATGTTCTTGCAGTCTAGGAAGTGGCCTAAATCCTGAAGATTGCGGCAGGTTCCAAATCTCCCAGTTCCACACATGGTTTTATTGAGGAGTTGCACAGTGGTTAGATAGTTACCTATTATAAATATTAGGTGATTTTTTCTGACAGTAACGGTTAAACCAAGTTTAATGTAGGCCTATTTATTTATTATCACGTTTATAATATTAAAACTATAAATGATCGAGTTAATAAATACCAACATAAATCTTCCAAAAAAGCTTCTAGGTGTATATAATTATTTTTTAAAAAATTCCCTCCGGCCGAGCAATGAGACCACCCCCCAAGCCCCCATACTTCGCAATCCTGCGTACGCTACTGGTATATTGTGGACAAATAAATTGTTTTCCACGCAAACACACATACACACACACATACCTTACTGTATCTAACGCCAAGCATTGTGTTTTCTAACTGATGTGTGCTGTGTTAGCTAGCTGTGTGAATTTTGACTGCTGTTAGACAATTAGTGAACTTTTGTCAATATTGGCCAGTAACATATTTTTTTTAGTATCCTTTGAAAAGTTTCTTATAGCTAACAGATTTTCTTTTTTACATAACTTGCAAACATATGCAGAAATATAAAATTAGGCTTAGTTGGGTTTTCTTTTTTTTCTGTGGCCTGGAGACAATAGCACACAGCAATAAAGCTGTAGGTAGTTAAAGCGAGTTGCCGCTGTTTCTATTGCCGGCCACGTGTTGTTACATCTGTGGTCCGACCATTGTTCTGTTGCCACCACTGGCCAGCAGTCTCACCGGAGGAACACATGGATTGTTGAGCTTTACGACTGCGGCGAACACAGCCCGGCTGGCAGAAAAACTACGACGCTTTGTCTGGTTGTAAAACAAAGATCGGATACTTTTGTTTTTAGAGAAGATAGAAAACGTTTAGTCAAGTAACTAAGACAAGTGTTTCCAGTCTTTAGACATTTGGGACATTTTACGATTTCCTCACTCCATTTATTTGTATTTGATCATAGCATTTTATTTACTCATCCGGACATGTTTACACTAATGGTCTAAGTATGAAGAAGGTATGGAAGTCGATCACATGTAGGCTTATCCATATTCACATGGAGGGAGTGTAGAAACCTTCCCATCACTAGCAAATCATAGTAGATGCCTTAGCCCACGTGCCGACCGTTTCGGTTATCACACACGTTAAACTAAGGGTGGACAACCTTTCTTCGCCGACGTGCCACTATTTACGCTGATTGAAGGTAAGCGTCCACTGTCCCGCATCGGATTATTTAGTGAACTGCGTCCACAGCATTCAGATGAGGCAGTTCCCAACATCTCTCCTTTAGTTCTATGGTGTAATGATAATGACGTCACTGGCACGAGTTGTCATTAGGATAAAGTCTACTAGGGACAAATACTCTCGCTGCACCCCACATAGCTATCATCTAACAGCTGGTGATGTTGTATTAATCTAATATGACTTTAAACTTTTATTTTTCAGATCACAAATAGGTTATTTATTTTATTATTTTTTGCATTCACACTTAAATAAACTTTAAAAAGGTTCCCCGGATGGCAGAACTCCTTTATTATGCAACTAGTGTTGTGAGGGGGAGATAATAACTTTCACACGAGGTAGTTCGCGAACTGACGGAGGGCTGGACTGAAAGATATAGATCTGTCGAGAACGTCTGAACTAGGCAGTATTTTTATCGGTTGCGAATGACTGAACTTCAAGAATTAGTTCACGAACTAGGGCTTATTTCAGTAAATAAAAAAGGGTGTAGGGTAGAAATGGTAAAGTGTGAAAAGGGTATATAGTAAAAGTATAAAGGGTAAAAATGGTAAAAGTAAATCTAATCAAAAATAGAAGAGATCAAAAGGGCATAAATTGTAAAAGGGGCAAAAAGTAAATCATAAAAACATCAATATAGTATAAAGATTAAAAGGGGTAAAATAAATAAAAAAATGTTTAAAGATTAAAAAGCCGCAAAAGTGCCAGAAGGTATAAAAAGGGAAAGAAAGGCTAAAAGGTTAATGGGGTAAAAAGCGTAAATGTAGTGGAAAGGGCAAGGAGGTTAAAAATGGTAAAATGGGGAATAATAGAGAAAAAGGGCAAACAAATATTACTTTAGAGTTGAGAGGGGAAAATGGGACAAAGTAAATCAAATCAAAAAGGGTAACAAGATCAAAAGGGCAAAAATATCCCAAAATGTCAAAAAGGGCACTATCAATAAAATAGTAAAAGGGGCAAATATGGTTAAAATGGTAAAAAAGGGCATACGTAAATCATAAGTAAAAGGGTATAAAGGTGAAAAGGGGTAAAAGAAATAAAAAATGTTAAAGGAGTAAAAAGACTCAAAAGAGGTGGAAAGGGAAAGAAAGCGTAAAAGGTTAATGCCGTATAAAGCTTAAAAGGGATGTAAAGGGTAAAGAGGGTTGATAGGGCAATGAGGGAAATAATTGTAAAAAGGTTATTTATTTATGTAAAGGTGGTAAAAAGATTAAAAAATATGTGAAAATTATAAAAAGGTTCAAATGGGTATAAAAGTGTAAACGGGGTGAAAAGATTGAACGGGATGAATGCAGTAAAAAACTGTTTTTATTGGAGTTAATTACAACACTTTAACATCCAAATGTTTATGTTTTGATACTCTTCTTTCTTTGTTATTAGCACCAACAGGCAACAGTTAAAAGTATTGTGTATAAAGAAGTTATAACTAAATCTTCAAAAGAAATGACAACTCTTGAAACATATTCTGATTATATATATTTTTTTGACATTATGTATTAGTCAGCCTACGTTCACGTTTTATGTCACAATTTAAAAGAGTAAAGGATTATATCCAAACATAGTTTAACACTTGCCTACCATTCCCTGTGGTTTGTTTTCTATACTAAAATAACAAAGCCACTTTACAGATTCTCCGTGTGAAGAATGGGTACACAAACTAGTTCTAAATAGTTCATAGTGTACACCTCATCTGAATGTCTAGTTAGAGACCTACTAAATTTCAGCCACATACATTCACTGCTTTAACTTAACAATGGTACGCAAAAAAAAAACCTTACAGCTCGTGAACTGTAATGATTTGAAATCATTGAATCAATATTTATAGCTTATAATTATACATTTGTTAAAATAGTGCAATAGAATGTCGATGGTCGAATTACCTTAATGATATTAGTCCTCAGACCACTTCATGATGTACAACTTTCAATACAGCGGCACTCCACTATAATATGGGCACAACTATAATAGCCCCATGGCTTCTTTGGTGCTGACTGACAGCTCACAGCTGATAGCTGACGGCTTTGAAAAGCTACCGGACCAAATTATGTATCCCTACGCCGAACCATATGATCTGCAAAAAACATGTGTTTAGCATCTGTCACTTCTGACAGTCAACATTTAGGTATATACCTAAATGTTGACTGTCAGAAGTCAGCTGTGAACTGTTCAGTCAGCACCAAAGAAGCCATGGGGCTTACTGTAGCTGGATGGAATCAAGGCACGTGATATTCGTCCGGAGCGCTGTTGCAGGCAGACACCGAGCCGAACCTCACCGCGAGCATTCATTCCTTTGATATTTAGTCGCGAAACCGAATTTGGATGGATCGGCCTCCGAACCGTGCATCAATCGGATCTTGCTACGCCCAGTGCTACGAGCTACCCCACACATCACCGAACAATTTACGCTGCTACGTTACGGCAAACGCTCCATAGTGTGTGGCCGACCTTGGTTTAGTAAATTAATAGCCCGAGCCTAGGTTTTATTGGCACACATCACCGAACAAGTTACTCTGCTACGTTACGGCAAACGCTCCATAGTGTGTGGCCGACCTTGGTTTAGTAAATTAATAGCCCAATCCTACGTTTTATTGGAGAAATTGATAGCGTCAGTGGTATTTTTCTTCACACTGGGGTAGGATCTTAAAGAAAGTGTACCCGATTTTGCGTGGCGAAAGAGTGGACAATTGGTTTCAACGGTACACTAGACGAGGTTTGAGCCCTGACCTCTCCGGCCACAGACAAACTAGATAAGATGAGACTGACGCTTTTCTCGCCGTTCTCATTGGGGCTGATCATGTAATGTTGTAGCTAATGTTGTAATTTTGTTGTAGGTCTTGTGGCACTTGGACATCTTCAGGCGCAGTTTCCGGGAGCTACAGGGGCACGCGTGTATGGCAGACTCCTGCATCTTCTGCGCACTCAAGGTTAGTCAACCATACTGCATCCAACACATTGTGAACCATTCTAAACATTGGCCTCAGTTATACCGTGTTCACCACATTCTGAACAATAGCCACAACTATGCTGCATCCAACACATTGTGAACCATTCTAACCATTAGCCTCAGTTATACCGTGTCTACCACATTCTGAACAATAACCACAACTATGCTGCGTTCAATACATTGTGAACCTTTCAGAACAATAGCCACAACTATGCTACGTTCAACATATTGTGAACCTTTCAGAACAATAGCCTCAACTATGCTGCGTTCAATTCATTGTGAACCTTTCAGAACAATAGCCTCAACTATACTGCGTTCAATATATTGTGGACCTTTCAGAACAATAGTCTCAACTATGCTGCGTTCAATAAATTGAGAACCTTTCAGAACAGCTTCAACTATACTGCGTCCAATACATTATTAACCTTTATTAATGAACTGTATGCCTACTGCGTCCACAATATTAGATGGCATTAGCTATCCTATGAATACATGAAAGCGAAGTTAAAAAGCTCTATCCTTAATATTACCAAATTTTAAACGTGTTTAAAATAAAACGTCTCTGGGATATTAACTTAATTTAAAAATGGATATAAACAAATTATGACTTGAGTTAAAAATAAAAGTTAATATCAAAGCCTATTTTAGTTTGTTGATTGGTAGCTACCCGCATCGGTAGGCACGAATCCTGGATAGCTTAATGGAAGAACATTGGCTCCGGGTTCGATTCCCATGTTCAGGTGTTATTTTTCAAAATTACGAATATGATATCTGATGCGGGTGTATCCGTTCTAAAGAGCATTTCGATCTCCCATGCTTCGCTAGCCATGTGCAATTTATTAGCTTGGAGAGGGTATGAGAAATTATTTTCATGTGGAAATACATCCCCCAAGGAAGCGTCACCAGGAACCAGGAACCACGTCAATTGCTGGACTGTCGCCATCATGGCTGATTTTTAAGTGTAATTACAATGTAAGGAAAACTCGCTCTTCCGCGTGTTATTATTTTGACAGTTAATATATTGTGAAGTAATAAAACATTTTCAATGACTATAAACTCCAATTATTATTAAGAAACAAAAAACTATGGATCGCTGCGGTATTGTCCCGTGTCGCGAGTTGTATTGTGAGTCTGACCTCACACCAGGGCCACCTCGGCTGCGCTCGGCTATGCTCGGCTATGCTCGGTGTGCTGCGGCGTAATGGGTTCAATGCTTCTTTACTTGAGTCCTGCCTCTCTTCAAACAGATAGTAGAAGTAACGCGGCTATGTCCACTGTGTTTCAAAAAAAACTATCGGGGACAATAAGGACCTTTTTGTTAAACACACCTGAAACACCCCATACAACACAGCAACACCCCACCAAACACTGAAACACCTTATCCAACAGTGAAATATCTTATACAACACTGAAAATCACCATCAAACACTGAAACACCCCATCCAACTTTGAAACACCCTATCCAACACTGAAATACATTATCCAACACTGAAACACACCATACAGCACTGAAACACCCCATACAGCACCGAAACACCCCACCCAACAACGAGGCAGCCCATCCACCCTCCCACCCCACCAAACACTGAAACACCCCACTCAACACTGAAACACCTTATCCAACACTGAAAGACCCCATCCAACATCCATCTCAATACAAATCCTTAACAATATCACTTTAAATCTTTTCCATTACTAATGAAACACCTCGTTAACACCTGAAACATCCTCCAACACTATACAAGTTTTTTTTAGCATCACCTAAACACACCCTACAAATATCACGAAACCCACGCCAACACCAGTAAAAATCCTTTCTAACACCACTTCAGTAGATGAGCTGTATTTTCACATTTAATCTAGCTACAAATTATTTTTAAACTGAATAATTTAACTACCAGCGCACATAAATAATCCTGTTTACAAAATGACATTGACACATTATTTTGAACCTTAAAAAAAATAAAATGCGTTATCAAATATTCTCTCAGAAAACTCTCAAAAGTTTTTTTTCTTCAAATCAATCTTGTCCGTCTCTACATACTTATGTCAATGACTTGAGAACAATTGTGTATAGCATATAATTAATTACATGGCTGTGCCACACATATAAAGGTGTTTTGGACAAGATCAACATTTATGATATTATTTATATGTGCAGTTAATGAAAGAAAAGAGCAGGCTCTCTGTGAAGTAATTATCCACTAATAATAAGTGTTAGTTACTAAACACAAAATGAATAACTGGGGTGGACTGATTTTTCTTGAGCAATACAAATTCGTAGCACAACTTCCTTCGGAAGGGAAGTGAAACCGTCGGTCCCACGTCAATTGTATCGTGTAAAAAGAACCCTGTAAAACACCTTTCCCGGCAGACTTACTAGGCTCTTCTTCTCTCGCCCATAGACATTCTTGTGTACGGATTTAATCAATTGGTTCAGAAAGTGCACGTTAAATACCCAAGATAAATTAAAATAAAATGAAAAATAACCCTCTTTGTAAAAATTTTATGAAATATCTAACACTGAGAAAATTGTTGGACCTATTTGAGTCTGAGATACAATGACAATCTTGAATTAATATTCAGCTGAAACAGAGTATTTTGAACAGGAGGCTTAGTTTAGATTATTATTTGTTTGAATTTTACACAATTAGTGAGGAGCAGATTAATAATAGTGTGTCTCCAAAAGCTAAAATTCGGTTACGCCCATTCTGTTACCATTATGATACGTTGAATAGAGCTAAATAATTAAACCTTATTAAATAGCAACATGGATAACCACCAACCACCTTCAAGGCAACTGGCTGGGATTTGTTTTTTTATTGTTTACTTCATTTTTACGTTGACAGAATAATTTGTACCTAATTTCATTATTCTATAATTGTGGCTGCTTGGTTTCGATACGGTTGTCATCTGTTTTCCTCCCTCATTTAGGTAACATCTGTCTGCAAGACAGAAGGTGTGTCCTTTTTTTAAAAGTTTGATGGCGACTGAATGAAGGTCACTGGTGCTGTTCACCCAACAAAACCGCTCATGTTTAGGGTAAGAGAAAGGTGTCTTGGGAGAGCTCAAATTATTATACTCATTGACTCGTTCTTAAATATTCGAAAACATTTTTTATTTGAGGGATTTAACATGCACTTTATGAACCGGATGATTATATCAGCACACGACTTATAAACTAACTTAAAGTCTAGAACAAACACAACACCCAGCCCCCATGCTGTCAATTCATCACCGTAAAAGGGGAAACCCACATTTCACCAATTATAAATTATTAGTGTAAGTGAACCCCGGTAGCCTTAGGTCAGTAGGCAGACACGCTATCGACTGAGCTAAGGTGTGGTGTGACCATGTATACTCCATTCACGGTAGGAATTACTCTCTGAAAGGCCTTTTTTCTTACCAAAATCATACTATATAATATATTTCTGGTAGGGAAAAAGGCCTTTCAGAAAACAATTACGATGAACAGACTTTAGTCCTCCCTTTTGTACATAGCAATGACTGAGCCAAGTTTCTGCAACGCACAATTCCGACGTTTAAGGATGTTAAAACTTAACGCGTTTTTTATTTAAAATACAAAGGGTTTGGAATTCAAACCAAGGATGTTTTAGTTTAGCACATCACCACTCTATCGTCCTAGGTACCCATATCCCATTCTTTTTACTCCCCTTAAATGTAACACTAACGACAACCAGGGCACAAGGCAAAGGCGTCACTCTTGCAATAGAGTAGACTGCCGGTGATGGGGAGTTTGGGGCAAGAATCTCTAAGGGTGTGTTAAGGACGTATTTTTATTATAGGTTTTCGCCATTTACTTTACGCAGCTGGGGGTACATTTCCTTTCATTTGTACTTTCCCTGTCCCTAATCCGATAGTGTAATTGAATTTGAAAAATTGGACAGTAGTAGTAAGATGCGGAAAGATAGCGTTGATGGTGACCACTGATTTTGATCAGGAGAAATATACTGCGTATCCCACTGGCGGTAAAATAAAGTAAAATGTATTTCCTTATTCTTCTGATACGTTTAAATATAGTTTTTTCTTGCGTCTTACTATCCGTCCAGATTATATAGATTTAATTATATAAATGAGGTAGGGATTCCCAATAGTAGAATTTAAAGGAAATTAGTCCTCATTTGCTTGAAGGGAATTTGGTGGAAGGGGGGCCATATAGAAAAATCCACCTTTAATACACTCGGCTGGTATATGAACCCTTACCTTTCTTTCACCAACAAACCAGATCACATGAGTCTAATATTTATTTTGCGTGTCCACCGGTTCGGGTTATAGTTATTGAGAACGGTTTGAAGAGTGAGAACTAATATTTGCATTTCTACAATTTTAGTGACATTTAAATTTGTTAGAATTTAGCTCGGACTGTGAAGGCAATGATTATATTTGATGAGACTAAATGGCATAGAGCCGGCATGACAAACTTGTGGCCCGCGGGGACCTTATGGTGAACCATCATGCAATTATTATCGTCGAGGAAATAATATATTTTGTAATAAGATATAGGAAAATTTGGCATAATTTGTGGGAATCTAGCATGTGAGGTTGGTGGACCTAATATACTCTTATTTCAACAAGGATCATTTATCCGCAAAAAAGGTTTAATTTGTGCACCAAGTATGTGCAATGTTTAGCAGCACATACATATTATGTAACACTCTTTAGGAGCCTATATTTCATGAAATGAAACTATACTCTCGTCATATACTAGTTTTCCAACAATAAATTGTCAATTAGACAAATTACTTTTGTCTAAGATAACCATTGTTGTAAAATTAGCACCATTGTTATAAATATAGAATTTCACTTTTTTTTTGTTAAAAAAAGGGTTGATTTTACTATTTCGAATATAGGGCCCACTATTTTATTTTTATTATAATAATAATAGTAATAATAATAAGTCATAGTAATAATAGTAATAATAAAATATTAGGTTGGAACTATTTTTACTTTAAATGATGATAATACACTTTATTTTCTAAATGCTAATACACCTTATTTTTTCTAAAACATGCCCCTCGGTACTTTTGATGTTTTTGTTTGCCTTATAATCAAACGAGCTTGACAGGCTTGATCTAGAAGAAGTTTTGACGCTGGGACTGTTTGGGGCGTAGCACTCTGCCCGACAGGGCGGCGCGTGGCTGTTGGAAGCTGATTTCGACCTCGCGATGTCCTCTATTTTTCCCGCGCGTATATTCCCGCCATCACAGCGCGCGGTCTGGCTTGCCCCTTACGCGGGCCCCATTCTACCCGGTCAAGGGCGGTCTCTTCAGACTGGCAAGGAGAGGGACCACACCGCCGAGATAAGGTCCCACGACGCATGATCGCTCATTTTGCTGATGTTGCCGAGCTGCAAGTCTGCATTCAAGACCTGGGATTTATTCTTAAATGTATTGCTTTTTGGTTTCCCACGTCTTTTCTGCTGGACAAGTATTATTTCCCGCGTTTTCTACAAACTTAGGCGCCATTACACCATAACTAGTATCATTTCCTGCGTATTATACTATTTCTTGCACCAATACTATCTGGACTAGTATTATTTCCCGTGTTTTCTACTATTTCTTGCACCAATACTACCTGTAATAGTATTATTTACAGTATTTTCTACTATTTCTGACACCACAATACAACTTGGACCAATCGTTTACTCCTAGCTTTCTTTTTGTGCCGTAAAGTTGTACACGCTGTTTTTAGAGAGGGAGGCTGGTGAACAACCAATTGAAATTAATATTTAGTCAGAATAATGTGACGGACAAACATGGGCCTAATTCAAATAGCTTATTATGTTGATTAAAAAAATGTAAACACAGATTTGAGCTCGGGATATAAAAGTTGGCACGTGCCATTGATCTACCACTGGACTATCCAGGTCAGAGGGAAGGAAAGAACAGATAGATAGATAGATAGATAGATACACAGTCTCCAGGTTAAAATGCTTGCAGTCCCCACTGACAGCGCTTTCATTGACCATGGTTTAAACACTACAATTAATCTGAAAGGGGATTGCTTTGGGAGGGGATAGCTATTACTTCTGAGTACCCGCTTCGGTGGCCGCATAGTCTAAGGCATCACTCTCGCAGTAGACTAGACTGCCGATGACGGTGAAATCGAGGTACAAATATAGGTCGGGTGTATTGAGGGTGGTTTTACAAAAATGATTTTCCACTCTTCATCAGCGCAAATGCAGGTACACTTCCTCTAAATATACCCTTTCTCATCCAAAAAAACTCTAGTGTGATTAGTATATAAGTTTATAGCCTGAACGGGTAGTAAGACGTGGTGCTTAAAGTAAATAAATAAATATATTATTTTTCATCGTAGATGGACTCAAAAAGAGGGTCGGGTTAGCGCTTTGACGCTTAGTAACTGGAAACTCATATTGCCACAATGGCGGAAAAAATACTACAATTTGCATTTATATTCTTAGTTCAATTAATAATGCAAGGAGAAATTATATAGCAATCCATAAGGAAGTAGTATTATTAGAAGCTTTTTCTAACTCTTTAGATTAATTTTATAAATAAAATAATACATATTTATAGAATACCAATTTTTAGTGACCTTCAATCAATGTTGGTGGTCAAAAGTGGGCTTCCTATAAAAATCAAGGCTTATTTTGCATTCGCCGTACTAATGCATCACCTTTAGAAATTAGAATCGAAACTCTCAATTTCTTGGCTAAAGGACCAAATACAATTTTTGTTTAGTTTTATCTAAAAAACTACATATTTTAAAATAGCAATGACACGTTAATTTTGACAATTTTTCAATGTAATCATTGTGCTATACTAATTTGATATATTTAAACTAAATACCAGAGTTGATAAATAATTACAAACAAAATGAAAAATGAAATATTTTTAATTATGCATTTTGACTCTTTAATCATGTCCAGATTTCTTAGAGTTTTACATAACTCATTTCAAATATGAAATTTAAAGAAATCTATAGTGTTTTTAGTAATAGTAATAAAATAATAATAATAATAATAATAATAATAATAATAATAAACTGTTGCTGACCACACCATATGAATAACTTAAGGGTCACACATGACTCACGGGCAACATTTTGGGAAGCCCTGGTCGAGAACAGTACTTGTTTGGTCCCAATATCAATAGGAGGTAACTATATTATTGTATTAGCACTGATACTTTCCATCAAAAGTGATAGTTCCAAAATATATAATAATTTGACGGATGAACGTGGCGGGAGTAGCTTTGCAACTGGCACATACTTCCCTACCTCGGTTCTACCTTATTCTCTCGAGTCCACATGACTCTTTGTACATAGTTCCGTTATCCTTGCACCTTCCTTGTTTGTACTTTGTGGGAACACTCTCAGGAGGAACATTGGCTCCAGCACTTAGGGCTAATTAGTCACAAAACTCCTTCCAACCACTACAATGCAGACATTCTAGTGGAGGCGCTGTGACGTCACAGCTCACTCCGGTCATCCATAAACCACGTGACGCTTTTTGCTTAACTAACACCATGTATACATTAGAGCTTCCCCTCATGTAACACATGTATACATTAGAGCTTCCCCTCATGTAACACCATGTATACATTAGAGCTCCCCCATATAACACATGTATACATTAGAGCTCCCCCATATAACACATTTATACATTAGAGCTCACCCCATATAACACATTTATACATTAGAGCTCACCCCATATAACACATTTATACATTAGAGCTCCCCCCATGTATTACCATGTAGACAATAGAGCTCCCCCATATAACACCATGTAGACATTAAAGCTCCCCCATGTAACACTATGTAGGCATTAGAGCTCCCCCATGTAACACCATGTAGACAATAGAGTTCCTCCATGTAACACCATGTAGACATTAGAGCTCCCCATGTAACACCATGTAAACAATAGAACTACCCTCATGTAACACCATGTAGACAATAGAGCTCCCCTCATGTAACACCATGTAGACAATAGAGCTCCCCTCATGTAACACCATGTAGACAATAAAGCTCCTCCATATAACACCATGTAGTCAATAGAGCTCCCCCCTTTACTTGGTTTATGGATGACCCTCTAAGGAATAATTTCCTCTGGATTGATCTTGGTCGGATTGCATCTAGGGCCACCCAAGAGGGCTGTTTGACCCGCTTTTCTATATATTACCCGCCTTGATGGCGTAGTTAGCTAACTCACTAGTTTCATGTTGAGCTAGACTGCCAAGGACGGGGAGATCGAGGTTCGAATCTTGCTCGGGTGAAATGAGGGGTTTCCCTTAAATGGTTTTCCACTCTCCACGAAAATGTGGGTTCACTTCCTCTATATTCAACCTACCCTATTCCAAACCCATTAGAGTAATTATTACCTAAGCGTATAACCCGAACGGGTAGTAAGTCGTGATGCTAAATAATTTTTGTTTTTATTTGATTTACAGAAACTTTTTTTTAAAGGTTGTTAGCATTGTAAGGAAAAGAATAATGTAGCTTAGTAATGGAAGGAATTTTTTTTATGTATTTTTCAAATACGTAGCTTAAATATTATCTTTCTATACCTAGACAAAACACAGAAATTAAGTTTGCAATTTTGTATGAAAGGAACCTCCCAAATTGATATTGCCATGCCATTTCCCTCTTAACCCTCTGGCTGGCCCTGATTGGATCAACTGAAATCTATTGATTCGATAACTAATCAAAATTAACCAATAAAAATTATCAAAATTGGGTATAATTTCCACAAATCTCTATCCTATTCACTATATCGTAATACTTTAGTGATAGTTAAAATAATTAGTGATGCATGCGTGGAATGACCCTTGTTAGTTTAGTGGTAGAGTTTAGGCACACAAAGCTAAAGGTCCTGGGTTCGAGTCCCTTTTCTAGGTGTCATTTCTCAACATATGATTGTTACATAATTATTGATTTGGATAAAGTTGATCCACAATCATTGGCTTCAGCAGGAAATTATTCTAAAATGACCGACCTTAGAAGTGTAACGTTCATATTCACCAGTCTATACAATAAGTTATTAGTATCATATTGAATAATTCTGCACATAATTCAAGTATAAATTGCTTAAAATAAATTGTTGATTACGTCATTTGGAGAAACTTAAAACTGAAAAAAATGTATATGAGTTTATTGGTTTATTTTAACATTTATATATGGGTGGTTGGTGGGTGGGGGGGGGGTATGGGGGCGGGGCGGGCGGTGGCTTACAACAACAACAACAAAACAACAACAAAAAAATAAAAATATTACTCTTCCTCCCCCAAATAAAACAAACCTTTATGCCAAATCGCATTTTCTCAAGAGTGAGCTCAAATGTTGGTTCAAAATATTTTAACTATCGCGACAACGTGGCTGCGATTTTAGAAATATATGTTCATATACTCTAATAACCGGCATTTGTGATTCGTGGCATTTTCAAACATGAATAATAAACAAAATGGACATTTTAAATAGTTGTAAATAGTATAATATTGTTTATACAACTTGTGACTAAAATTGTTTCAAAACTATATAGATTTTCAAAATGTATTGTACAAACAGAACATAAGTATATTGTCTGCTTTGACGAACTGCTTTACAACTATTAGAGTAGAACTCTGGTAAGAACAATCTTTTAAGCGTAGCTCTATAGCCCAAACGGGTAGTAAGACGCGATGCAAAAAAACAACACTTTTGGATAATATAAAATATATATTTATTTGCCGTCAATAATATTGTATTATATTATTGGTATTGATAATATCTATCAAAAGTGAAAGCGTATATCAAATGTCTTGACGTATTAATACATGAAAGTAGACCGTATCAGTTAATCAACAATAAATTTAGAGCATGTTTGTGCTATGATTAAAATATCAGCGAGGAAAACTCCGTTAAGAATTTTTTAAGACCTTTTTTTAGATATACTAGTTATTTTTTTCACCTATCTTTTTTCAGCTTAAATTTCACAATAAATCAAATAAATTAATTTTTTTATTTTTTCCCCAAACATTGTTATATTTATTAGAAATTTCAATATATTATTTGATAAAAACAATTTCAATCCATTTGTGGTTTGTTTCTGGTTTTCCTATGAACTTTAATGTGTCCCCATTTTTAAAATTCCTAGAACATTGACAAGAGTAGGATACATGAGGGTGAATCATTTAAAGAAAGTACATACATCCTTTGCCATTTGCTAACAACAATCACTGAAGAAAGTCTTGACCACGATACTTTCTGTGAACCATTGAGCCATTTCTTAGAAGTTTATTTGTGAAAATATTATTTGCCGGATACAAATAGTGGATGGACTACGACTCTAGACATAACACCTTGTGTGACACCAATAACTGCTGTGTTTTACAAGCAATTATCACTTCGGAGCTACTGACATGATGATAGTGAATTATACAACGTTAGTCAAACTATTTGTATATTGCCTTCCTCTTAGTTCCATTATTTGGAAATTGAACTAATTAATTTATATCCGGTAAAATGAAACTCATTTTTATGTAATATTTCTCAAGATTTCGTAACATGGCCATTAATATAAATTGTGCTATCAATTAAATTTAAAGTTACAATCATATGACAAGATCATACTATTATAATTTGACTTTGGGCTATATTCTGAAAGAAATAAGAGCCCTCTTTACATAATATTTAGATAGAGATAAATGAAAAAAAAAAAGGTGCAAACTGTTGATTGTCTTTTCAGCGCGTTGAAGTATACTTGGCTCTAAAGGTGTATTGTCTTGTTAGTGCGTTGATATCTAGTGGTACTAACAGTGGATTTTCTTGTCAGTGTGTTGAAGTCTACTTGGTTCTAACGGTGGGTTGTCTTGTTAGGGCATTGAAGTCTACTTGGTTCGAACGGTGGGTTGTCTTATTAGTGCGTTGAAGTCTACTTGGTTAAAATGATGGATTATCTAGTTAGTGCGTTGAAGTCTACTTGGTTCTAACGGTGGGTTGTCTTGTTAGTGCGTTGAAGTCTACTTGGTTAAAATGGTGGATTATCTGGTTAGTGCGTTGAAGTCTACTTGGTTCTAACGGTGGGTTGTCTTGTTAGCGCGTTGAAGTCTACTTGGTTAAAATGGTAGATTATCTTGTTAGTGCGTTGAAGTCTACTTGGTTCTAACGGTGAGTTGTCTTGTTAGCGCGTTGAAGTCTACATAGTTCTAACAAAGGGTTGTCTTGTTAGAGCGTTGAAGTCTACATGGTTCTAACGGTGGGTTGTCTTATTAGCGCGTTGAAGTCTACTTGGTTTTAACGGTGAGTTGTCTAATTAGCGCGTTGAAGTTTACTTGGTTCTAACGGTGGGTTGTCTTGCTAGCGCGTTGAAGTCTATTCGGCTCTGTCTAGAATTTGAGCTTTTTAGCGCCATTAATTATGTGCTAGTTTTGGCTTTTGGTATCTAGTGCATTGAAGTCTAGCCTATGATATCGATGGTTTGTTGGTGTTTTTAAGTATGTGTACTACACTTGCACATGTTCACTGGTTAAAACAGTTTTGTGTACTTCCGATATTTATATTTTTAACACCGCGTCTTACCACCTGTTCAGGTTACACGCATATATATTAATCACACAAATGAGTTAAGGATGAGGAAGGTTGAATTTAGAGAAAGTGTAGCTGAATTTGGGCGGAGGGGTGGGGGTAAAAAGCAATTTGTTGGGAAAACCACCCATAGTTACGGTGACCATACGTCCCGAAAAAATCGGGACCGTCCTGATTTTAAGGGCTGTGTCCTGGCGTCCTGAATAACGACCAAAATGTCACGAATTGTCTGACTGATGAAAAAAGTTTCTACAGTAAAGTAAAAATATTGAAATCGTTATATTTATAATATTTTACTTTTATTGAGAGTATATTAATAAACTCCGTGTGTTTTTACCTTTGCACCGATGG
>CABFWO010006299.1:0-36384 GCA_902155825.1 Timema genevievae | reverse complement strand
AGGGATAAAGTGTAATAAGGGGGACTGGATAGAACTAGCTTAAGATATAAGGTGTAATGAGGTATACTGGATATAACTAGCTCAAGGTAGAGATAGGGTGTAATAAGGGGGACTAGATAGAACTACCTCAAGCTAGGGATAGGATGTAATGAGGGAGTCTCAAGTTAGGGGTAGGATGTATTAAGGGAGACTAAAGTTAGGGATAGATGGTGTACATTTGTAGGTGTGGCAATAAATTTTAGAGTTTCTAATGACATAATGCAAGTAAGTAAATGTAAGTGACAAAAGGATATAACAGCTATGAAGATCAAATAGTTTAAAAATACAAAAATACTTATAAAGTTGAAATAATTTATAACAGTAAAAAGATTAAAGGAGTAGACCTGCGTAAGTATAATCAAAATTTTAAAATTTCTCCTTCCAGGTGGCAAGATTTATTGGCAGGAGCTACCACAATCCTGATTACACAACTAAATGAAAAGTTGTATTAAATCTATCTCTCGGCGTTAATATATCTTTATTTTTGTGTTTGTTAATTAAGTTAATAAAAATCAAATCCAATTGTTTAAATTCCGTCTTCTAGGTTCACATGTTCGTGAAAAAGAAACCACCTATCAAGTAAGAAGAGGAATATGAGGTCAGCTGACCATAGGGTGAGTAAAGCTACCAGGAATGTTGAATTAAACACTGGAAAGAATATTGAGTTGAAAGGAGAGAAGTTGAAGATCGTAGTGACATTGTCTTCGAAGCGTGAGGTGACATCGACTGCGGAGGAACAAAAAGAAAGGAATAGAGAGAGGGAGAGTGAAAGTGGAAACTTTGGAAGAAGGGGCCCATGCTTGTACATGGAAGAATTACAGAAGAAATTGGAGAGAGAACTAAAGGATTTGGAGGTAAGGTACATCCGGTGGTATAACCAGTAGCACCTGCAGAAAAAGGGAATTAATTGGAGGGGAAAAAGTATGGAGCAGTGGTAGAAGAATAAAACAACCCGAGTGTACAGGTTGAACTTTTAGACCCGGGACCGATATATGGGAATTTCGAGGAGACCCTCCATCTTTCAAGGTTAGAGGAGCAACAAATTCTCCATTTGGCGATGAGGCATATGGTCACGACTGGTCATGATAAGGGAGGATCCATAGCTTTCCCCACACCTGAAGCTTTAGATAGGATCCAGCTTATATCTTTGAGCCTCCAGACAGATGCTTAACTACTACTGGACAAGGTGATAAAGGTATTTGAAAGGATGAATGAGGAATACAATTTTGAGGAAATTTACCAACATTTTGCGAAGGCCACCGGTCACATAACGTTTTATTCGAAGCAAGTTTGGCCCAAATGCTATGTTTTCACCCATAATCCGTGATGGTTAACCAAACAATAGATATCTGGCTGTTAAATGCTACGTGGATTGCGACCGTTATGGACAAGAACAGGAAAGTTGTAGAGGAACTTCAGGTGAATATTGTATGCTTTAAAGAGCCTTACAGTACAGTTGGTGGTAGGACTCAACAAATACCATCTACAGCACTAATTGTGGCAGTAGGCTAATCATTGATGAGTTTGGCACCCGCAAAGACCACATACGTGCTTTTCAGGGAGTGCTTAAGAGAGACTCGATAGTTAAAATAGGAAGAGAAACAATGAAACGTAGCAGATCAACCGGGTTGTGTTGCGTTGTGTTGGATGAGTAACGTCACTTCGTGGTGCACGTAGAGAGCATAAGTGCAAGGGCATTGAGAGTGATGAATAAAATAATCTGTATTGGACAAGGAAGATTTGGACAATTTATCCAATGAGTCCATAACTTCCCTTCACCCGCAAAGACCACATACGTGCTTTTCAGGGAGTGCTTAAGAGAGACTCGATAGTTAAAATAGGAAGAGAAACAATGAAACGTATCAGATCAACCAGGTTGTCTTGCGTTGTGTTGGATGAGTAACGTCACTTCGTGGCGCACGTGGGAACATAAGTGCAAGGACATTGAGAGTGATGATTCAAACAACCAGTATTGGACAAGGAAGATTTGGACAATTTATCCAATGAGTCCATAACTTCCCTCATTATTTCCTACTCCTATACACATCACCCTAAGCTATTTACATAATCATAGTAAGTTCAACAGATTATTCCCAGAATACATATTTACTATTAGTGAAACCTATTTCACTACCCAATAATTATCTAAGAAAACTTTCCGAGCAAAATACCATGATTAGCCTTTAATGTAAGTTTCTTTCCTTTATTAATTAAATAAGAAGCTATCATCAAACTAACTGACATTTCCAAAATATTCCACGTATCAACATTTACAAAAATCTAAGTATCAATATCCAAGTATCAACATTTACAAAAATCTAAGTATCGATATCCCCACAAACATCTAAGTATCGATATTTCCACAAAATCTAAGTATCGATATTTTCTAAAGTGTCTAATTGATCTTTATCAGAAAAATCCAAATATCGATATTCACCTAAAATTCTAGATGCTTCATGCTTGATAAAACTTAACATCGACAAAAGATTTACATGACAGATAATATACCCATTTTAAATATATTAAATATGGCCGAAACGAGAATTTTGAAAAGTTAAAGACAAAGAATATTTATATAAAATTAATATTAAGCCAAAATTGAATAAGTTCTTACATTTTATCAACTTGAAGCCTCAGCTTCTTATTCCCTCAATTAAGACATGACTAAGAGTCATGACAAGTTGCCCCGTCACCAATATATACACAAGAAAACCCAGAGAACATTGGAGAACTGGATATTAGGATGGGGAAGATCTATGGATCACCAAGGAAAAGATGCGTATGACCACAATTGCTTCCATTATATTCTCCGTAGAACTGGACCTTTCTAGAATAAGGTAGAACAGGCTATCTTCATAAGTACGGCTTATGCTCTTTGGAACAACTTCACTACGCAGCAAATGGGCGAAGTTCGAACCTTGAGGCGGGCGGGCAATTTTTATAACACCTCGGCTAATCTCAGTCCTGTTTGTTATTGTTTATGTCCGACTCGTAGTGCACAGAAATTAGGATGGTGAAACCGGGTAAGTTGTATACTTTTCTTGACATGACTCTTCATACTCTTTTAGCCAAATGCTACAGTATTATATATAGGTGCTTGACATTTAGGAATATTCAAGGTGATCAAAGGGATTGTTTAATAACTTCAAAAAATTGTTGAACAAGAAATATAAAATATATTCCCTTAGGCCTACGTATACACGATTACATTGTTTAACACTACAATATATTAGGAAAGAATTAAATAAAGTCAATATTCAAAATAAAAGGCACGAAATCAAATTAATTTGCAATAGGAATTTATATTAAAATTAAATAATTTTTTAAAAGACATAGTGATTAAATTGCTTAGGCTGTGTTCTTCAGTTGCAGCTAAGATAATTTTATTGAATTTTCAAGAAAAAGGGTGTTTAATTTTATTAATAATTTATAGAAAATAAAATAAGTTAATGGGAAAAAATGTTATGTCTCGTGTTCCATATTAACAAATGTCCACCATCTTATATTTCAGTAATTTTGATTGAAATTAGTGCTGTGAGAATATATGAAGGTGTGAAGTGTCATCACATATGTTAATAAATGAGCTGAATTCATTTAAAAGTTCAGAGATTGTATAAAATCAACAAGGCAATATTTTAGGGTAAAACGAATAAAAACTCTCACTTTTACGGAAAAATGCCGTAGCCATTTTATTGAAAAGGTCATAAGTAATATGTTATAGGAGCAAATAATGAAGTTTTAAGTTAAAACTAATAATTTTCTCTCAATTCGATGGATATTGATCTTAATTTTATCAGTTGATTAGTAAGATACCCTACAAATACCAATAAACTGTGATTTATAGACTTAGATTAAGGATTGCCGATACACTTGATACCTTATTTAGATACAAAAAAATCTCATACAGGTATAAATCTACCTTCAATTTCCTTTTTTGATGAATATACTTGACCAATCAGCCGGATTCACCATCCCAATATTTAATGTAGAATAACTCTCACTTCTGGCAGCTAGTGTAGACGAGATTTGTATTCATTCTGATGCCCAGCAGTACGGACTTCAATCAACACTGGTTATCGGTAGAAATTATGAATAAAAATAAAATAACATTGAACTTTAAACTCGCACAAAACTAGTTTATTTATTCAGAAAAACCCGAGAATTCTTTGGTTGTTTATTTCTTCCTAAAAATACTGTTGTCATGTCAACCCAACAATTTAAAAAATCAAAGGAAATAAATGTAGCAGCGTATAGAGGAATGAATAATGGTATTGAAACTTCAGTGGTGTTGTTCATGGAGAAAAAAAAATCAGTTGAAAAATATTAAAGATGTCAATACAGATATATGGTGAATATTAATTACAGAGGAGAGAAAATAATGTTCGCGACTTCCCACCATAGTCTAGTGGTCAAATTGCTGACCTCCAAAATTGATCAAATCTAGTAGCAAAGACACTTACAACTTTTACATTAATTTGAACTTTAGTTTTTCTATTCTAATTGTGTTTCTTGCATAGCTGTTGTTTCCCAATAATTCATATATTTTTCTAAATGACGTATATAAACAAACAAATATATACAAATAAAATTTGAGAGAACTTTAAAGACCTTGAAGAACTCTTCCTCTAGTTGATATTATATCGTCTTCTTTCTGGCTTTAAAGTGTCCAGATCTTTTAAAAAAAAAAGAATAATTCGTCAAGTAGAAACACTTTATTTTGGTTTTGTATTAAAAGAGGTAATTTGATCTTTACCATTTTTTAGATTTTTTAAATGAAGAAGTGGGTATATATTGTGAAAGTTTTGGAGACTGCTCGCCTGTCTGGTGACAGAACACAAAGCATGAAGTTTTAAATATCAATGTATTTTAACATGAAAATATTCTGGACTCACAACATAGTTTTATTTAAATTATTTTCTATACGTATGAAAAATAAATATTTTAGCTAGATAAAATAAAACATAACAATAATATGTATGTAGGAAACCACTATTATAATATATTGAGATATATAATGTTTCCTGGCAACAAATATTAACCATTGCTTGATTGTAAAAACGAGAAAGTTTGATTAATGAAGCTAAGATGTATAATAAATATAAACGTCAATGTTACACGCGATACAGTAATACAGGGAGCGGCAAAATGATCTGACGGTTTTCGCCACCGCACGGTTGAGCGAGTAGGTGGTGGGGGGTAGTGGGGATAGGTGCGTTTCAGAGCCTACACGGGGACATTTTTAGTATACATGGAGCAGTGGTCGGTTGAGCATCGCACGTTAGTTTTCGAGGCGTTTTTTAAAAGTGGCGATTCCTGTGTTGCTGTGCAGCGGCTACTCTTTTAGCCAAATGCTACAGTATTATATATAGGTGCTTGACATTTAGGAATATTCAAGGTGATCAAAGGGATTGTTTAATAACTTCAAAAAATTGTTGAACAAGAAATATAAAATATATTCCCTTAGGCCTACGTATACACGATTACATTGTTTAACACTACAATATATTAGGAAAGAATTAAATAAAGTCAATATTCAAAATAAAAGGCACGAAATCAAATTAATTTGCAATAGGAATTTATATTAAAATTAAATAATTTTTTAAAAGACATAGTGATTAAATTGCTTAGGCTGTGTTCTTCAGTTGCAGCTAAGATAATTTTATTGAATTTTCAAGAAAAAGGGTGTTTAATTTTATTAATAATTTATAGAAAATAAAATAAGTTAATGGGAAAAAATGTTATGTCTCGTGTTCCATATTAACAAATGTCCACCATCTTATATTTCAGTAATTTTGATTGAAATTAGTGCTGTGAGAATATATGAAGGTGTGAAGTGTCATCACATATGTTAATAAATGAGCTGAATTCATTTAAAAGTTCAGAGATTGTATAAAATCAACAAGGCAATATTTTAGGGTAAAACGAATAAAAACTCTCACTTTTACGGAAAAATGCCGTAGCCATTTTATTGAAAAGGTCATAAGTAATATGTTATAGGAGCAAATAATGAAGTTTTAAGTTAAAACTAATAATTTTCTCTCAATTCGATGGATATTGATCTTAATTTTATCAGTTGATTAGTAAGATACCCTACAAATACCAATAAACTGTGATTTATAGACTTAGATTAAGGATTGCCGATACACTTGATACCTTATTTAGATACAAAAAAATCTCATACAGGTATAAATCTACCTTCAATTTCCTTTTTTGATGAATATACTTGACCAATCAGCCGGATTCACCATCCCAATATTTAATGTAGAATAACTCTCACTTCTGGCAGCTAGTGTAGACGAGATTTGTATTCATTCTGATGCCCAGCAGTACGGACTTCAATCAACACTGGTTATCGGTAGAAATTATGAATAAAAATAAAATAACATTGAACTTTAAACTCGCACAAAACTAGTTTATTTATTCAGAAAAACCCGAGAATTCTTTGGTTGTTTATTTCTTCCTAAAAATACTGTTGTCATGTCAACCCAACAATTTAAAAAATCAAAGGAAATAAATGTAGCAGCGGTTAGAGGAATGAATAATGGTATTGAAACTACAGTGGTGTTGTTTATGGAGAAAAAAAATCAGTTGTAAAATATTAAGGAAGTCAATACAGATATATGGTGAATATTAATTACAGAGGAGAGAAAATAATGTCCGCGCCTCCCCACCGTAGTCTAGGGGTAAACTTGCTGAATTCCAAAATTGGTCAAATCTAGTAGCAAATACACTTACTACTTTTATGTTAATTCGAACTTTAGTTATACTATTCTAATTGTGTTTCTTGCATAGCTGTTGTTTCCTAATAATTCACATATTTTTCTAAATGACGTATACAAATAAAACTAGAGATAACTTTAAAGACCTTGAAGAACCCTTCCTCCAGTTGATATTATATCGTCTTCTTTCTGGCTTTAAAGTTTCCAGACCTTTAAAAAAAAAAGAATGATTCGTCAAGTAGAAACACTTTATTTTGATTTTGTATTAAAAGAGGTAATTTGATCTTTACCATTTTTTAGATTTTTTAAATGAAGAAGGGGGCATATATTGTGAAAGTTTTGGAGACTGCTCGACTGTCTGGTGACAGAACACAAAGCATGAAGTTTTAAATAGCAATGTATTTTAACATGAAAATATTCTGGACTCACAACATAGTTTTATTTAAATTATTTACTATACGCATGAAAAATAAATATTTTAGATAGATAATAAAACATAACAATAATATGTATGTAGGAAACCACTATTATAATATATTGAAATATATAATGTTTCCTGGCAACAAATATTAACCATTGCTTGATTGTAAAAACGAGAAAGTTTGATTAATGAAGCTATGATGTATAATAAATATAAACGTCAATGTTACACGCGATACAGTAATACAGGGAGCGGCAAAATGATCTGACAGTTTTCGCCACCGCACGGTTGAGCGAGTAGGTGGTGGGGGATGGTGGGGATAGGTGCATTTCAGAGCCTACACGTGGACATTTTTACTAGCCATGGAGCAGTGGTCGGTTGAGCATCACACGTTAGTTTTCGAGGCGTTTTTTAAAAGTGGCGATTCCTGTGTTGCTGTGCAGCGGCAGTTCCGTAGGTGTTTTAATTTAGGTCCACGAGGAAAAGTTCCGACACGCAACCCAATTATGCTGTGGGTGAGTAACTTCAGAGCTACCGCTTCAGCGTTGAAACGGAAGTCGACAGGCCGTCCAATGTCAGCCCGGACGCCAGAGAGTATCGATTGAGTAAGAGAAGCTGTGGAAGCCAGTCATCGGTGGCCGGCCCGTAAACAAGCTGCTTGCTTTGCATATGTCTGACCACTCGGTAAAAAGAGTTTTGCGGTTCGATCTGCATTTCCATCCATACAAAATGGCTATTGTTCAGCAGTTAAAGTCCAATGATTATGCAAAGCGAAAATAATTTCAGAGCAAATGGTTTATTTTATGACAGATGAAAAAATTTTCATGATGAACGACGAGGTGCATTTTCATCTGGACGGTTATGTAAACAAACAGAACTTTCGTTATTGGTCAGTCTACAAATCCTGAAGAACTGCATGAACGTCCTCTGCACAGTCCTAAGGTCACTGTGTGGTGTGGTGTAGCAAAAACTTGTGTCATTCGGCCATACTTCATTGAAGAGGGTGGTCGAACTGTTACGGTCAATTCGCAACGTTATCTGTTGATGTTACAATACTTCCTGATCCCTGAACTTCGGAGAAAACGCTTAGTGCGCAATAGAATGTAGTTCCAGCAGGATGGGGCAAGTGTCCATACAGCCAATGAGGCGATGGACTTTTTGAAAAGTAAGTTTCGTGGTCGAGTAAACTCGCGTTTCGGGGATATTGCATGGCCAGCACGCTCTCCTGATCTAAGCGTTTGTGATTTTTTCTTGTGGGGTTTCTTGAAATCAAGAGTCTACACAAACAAGCCCCGCACGTTGGGCGAACTTAAGGTGGCCATAACTCAAGAAATCGCCAACCTTTCTCCTGCAATGTTAGGGAAGGTGTTCGACAGTTTTGGTGCGAGACTGGAAGAGTTCTTCATCACAGAAGGGCACCATTTGAAGGACGTCATCTTCAAATCTTAAACTGATGAAATCGGTTGTTCCAATGTTATTTTCTTTAATTTCCATTAACACCATTCTGTAATAACCAATAAAACATTTTTTATCACTCTTAACATTTGTGTTATTTGTACTTTAAAACCATCATATCTTTTTGCCGCTCCCTGTATACCATTATCCACGACACTACGGGATCCTCACATACGAGGCTAAAAGAATAAAAAGATACTAAGGGATATCATCACCCAAGATACTCTAATACCTAATCAAGGTATTCCATGATAAAAAATATGTTTTATGTAGGAATCCCACACATGGGTATCTATTTATGATATTGATACTTCATAATGAAGTTCAATTAGATTCAAAATGTTTTGGTTTTGTAAATATTAACGATGTTTTATTTAACTTTTCTTTTATAATCCACACGGAATCCTTGACGGTTAAACAGCTACCAATCAAGCTACGGATCAAACCGCGTGGACGAATCCACCCCGTCTGAAAGTAGTTCTTTCCCGGTCAAAAATGCCACACTAAAAAAAAAACTTATCTCATTCTGAAGAGTTTCTGTATATTGAGCAGGGGTGTTAGGGTTCGTGTCCTGGCATAGCCAAAAAAGTTTTTCATTGGTGAAATCTAGGTTTCATCTTTCACGGGGTTGAATTAACGGCATGGGGCCTGGATGCTGTGTCTATTTTAGATTTAATTTAGTTAATAGTTCACTTGCGGACACACTCGGTTAAGAAAGTGCACGTTAATCAACACAAATAAACGAAAAAAAAATACAAATAAAATAGCAATGCTAATCATCCCATGGAAATGTCTTTGAGTGGACTTTTTATAAGGGGTATTTTAAAATTTGAATTATATCTTTGCAACTATGTGATGATATGAAATAACTTATCATTGTAAAATTTTAGTACATTTAACAACTATAAAAATCTTTTACTTGAAACAGTTCTATATTTTTTTTAAATGTTTCTGAGCTATAAGCAAATATATTGTAATAATATTGTTTTGGACCCTTCTAAAATATTCAAAATGTTATGGATGAAGTGTAATTTTCTTTAAAGTACTGTAAGTAAATAATCCTTTTAAGACTTCATCCATGGAAAATCACGCGCTTTTAGAAGTAATGTCAATGTAACCTTTTTTTTTCTTAAAAGATAAACTCCGTAGTATTGAAAAGATCTTATGACTCCCTACACCCAATAGGAAGCCAGCCTTCACATCATAGTATCGCGAGGAGTCTTTCTATTAGTCAGTTATGAGTTATGACATTGGGGAGTGGGGATTTAAGAGGCAAGGGGTAGGTCATATATAAGCAACTTGTCCGTATAAATACATCAGTCTTTGAATACACACAGTGCTTGGTAACTAAAATCTATAGAGTGATAGTAAAATAAAAGTTCCATTAACTTAAATCCGTAGAGTACACAGAAAATGTTAGTGAGTAAAATAACAGAAAAATAATCTGTAGTTTAACTAAAACTATATCATTATATATTAAATCTTCAGTGCAGAAGATTAAATCATCTTAATAAATCATGTGCAAGATCAGAAGTATTGTTTAATTAATATCGTTATAGATAGTGTTCAATCACAGTGGAATTATCACGACTACAATCCGTGCCGCTTTAATTAGTGCTCGATTAGGGGGTAAATATCTCCTAACTAAACGGTAAAAATTTTAATTGGCGCTCGATAACGGTGCTATAAATATCAATATTAAACCATATCATGTTAATTGGTGCTAATCTCGAGATAAACAATCCGTAGCACAATAAATTGACTCCCAATCACGGGGCATTATTCTCCTATCAAACCGTTTTAATCGCAATATTGCTATAATATATAGCCCAGAAACTGTTGGCTTTTATAAAAATATATATTTTATTCTAAGTTTTGAAATAGTGAGATATATTGTTAATTCTCGTTGGTGGAGAGAGATATTCCTCTTTTCTCAATGTTTTAATAATACTTGGCATCACGTCTTACTACACGTTCAGGTTATATGCTTAAGTACTAATTATGCTAATGGGCTAGGAGTAGGGAAGGTTGAATATCGAGGAAGTGAATGAGCGTTTGCGTGGAGGAAGAGTGGAAACCATTTAAGAAAAAACCTCCAGTTCATCCGTTTGAGATTCAAATCTCAATCTCCCTATCCTCGGCAGTTAAGCTCAACACGAAACTAGTGCTTTAGATAACTACGTCACTGAGGTAGGTCTCAATGTTTTAAGTAAAAGTGTATGAATTATTTAATTAATCCTCTTTGGTGGAATATTCCTTCAACAATGTTTATACTGTATATCTATATATTTACTTTGTATATATATATTCTTGTGAATGTGAGGAATGCCAGGCCTCTACCGTGGTTCGGATTCCACGTTAAACTGTAGGTCCTCCATTTCATCTCACATTCACCATACCATTGCACATTAGCGTAAGTGCGTATAACCCGAACGGGTAGTAAGACGCGGTGCTAATAATAATAATAATACTAATTATGCTAATGGGCTAGGAGTAGGAAGGTTGAATATCGAGAAGTTGAATGAGCGTTTGCGTGGAGAAGAGTGGAAACCATTTAAGAAAAAAACCTCCAGTTCATCCGTTTGAGATTCAAATCTCAATCTCCCCGTCCAAGGCAGTTAAGCTCAACACGAAACTAGTGCTTTACATAACTACGTCACTGAGGTAGGTCTCAATGTTTTTAGTAAAAGTGTATGAATTATTTATTTTATCTTCTTTGGTGGAATATTCCTTCAACAATGTTTATACTGTATATCTATATATTTACTTTGTATGTATATATTTACTTTGTATATATATATTTACTTTGTATATATATATATATTTACTTTGTATATATATATATAAAAAAGATAAAACACCTGTGGTCACGTGGACAAAGGCGTTGTTCACATATGGTTTGGTTTCTCGGCAACAAGAAGGTCGGGGATCGAACCCACTCAATGTCTCATTCATCACCGCATTTCCCCAACCCGTCGACCTTTGAACTTGAAATTTTGTGTGAGGTTTCCTTTTAGGCCCTAGGCAAGAGAAAAGAAAGGGTTTTACGAAACTCAAATCTTTAAAGGGTTAAACAGGGGGAGTTGAAAGTTTTCAAATTCACTGATGCATCTTTAGAACCAATGAACATAAACCTTAAAATTGTATATGAGGGCTCCTTTATAAAATTGTGTTTCGTTTTTAAGAGTTTTTTAAATCTCATCCCCTAATGTGGTATAGAGGGAAAAAAGGATGGGAAATCTCATGTTCTACGACAGGATGGGTCCCGTGGTGCAGGCGCAGATGGTGGTGGTGCTCAATATTAATTGAAACAACTAGCATATTTTTCTGTTGGATATAAAACTGGAACTAGGCAAGTAGGTATAGGGAACATATCAGATAACGAAATAATCATAATATTTGACATTTTTGTATGAGCTGAAGAAGTTTGGATTGACTTGGGGCAGGTTTAACATTTACAAAACTAATAAAAACAACTACTCCATGTGGTGGAAAAACAAAATTAAATAGGCAATAATTGTAAAAGTTTAAAAATTAAAATCGCTGTTAAAATGGAGGAGTGGGTGTAGGGGGGTTGAATATAGTGGTGAAAACACTATTAGATGAGGTAGAAAATATAAATTTCCCAGGATTGCAGCGAGATCACTTAAAATAATAAAATATGTTTTATTCATTTAAAATTTTTTAACCAATTTCTTAACAGGTACAATTTTAATTGGTAATCCAAAATAAAATATATTTTTAAACTAAAATAATTTTAGCAAATATATAATATTAAAAAATAGTCTAATACAGCTTAATATGGCCGCCTCAGTAAGCGAAGAGTTATTATTTGCTGTCAGGCCACACGGCTTAAATACTATGGCCTGTGTGGTTCTTTGTGTCTCCTTCTATTATTCAGTCTAAGCTTTTTATCGGTTTCAGTCTTAACTTACAATCAAATTATTCATTTCAGTAAGAAAGTGGGAAAAGAAAACTACGTATCTTCTTATCTCAAAGTAAAGAGAAAAGCTCGCTGCTGTTTCTCAAATATATTAAACTTTTCTTTTGTAAGCTCACTAAGAAATTATTATATTTGTTAGAGGAAGAATACATTTATAACTCTTTTTCATCAAGCCTAGTCTTATTACTAAGTAAATGTATTTTATAAGTCGTTAAAAATTAGATGTTATATTTACACACATTTTATCTATTAATAAAAATTAAAATATAGGTTTTTAAAGAAAAAGGTACCCTTTTAAAATCTTACGACTTTATTTTGTCGTGAAGTATATTTTGAAAATAACGCATCATAGAATTGAATATTGTGTTAAAGCAGGACGTCTTCACGGCATTTTTTCGATTACCGAGTCAAACTTACTTATTCACTTAAGAATGAGGTTTAATTGCAGATATCTTTGAAATCACCTTCAAATTTAAAGGAAATTCTAATGTGATGACTAATGACAATAAGTAGGTATCAAAAAAATAGAACCAATTTTGGGTTGGTAACGGAACTATTAGACCATTTATCATTAAATTATTTAATCTAATGTAATAAATATGACATTATTATTTCATAAATTTTCCTATTGACATTTTTAATTCCATAAATTTTGCTATATATTTAATTGCTTAGCCATAATTAACCACAAATACTCATGTACAAATACAGGTGCAAATAATTATAAACTCACTATTAAAGTAGCTTATTATTTTTAATTAATTATAAATATTACTATTTGTTTGATACTTCAATTGGTGACAGGTTCAATTTGACATGTCTACTGTCCAGTTTGATACTTTACCAAAAGTAAAATCTTGCTAAAATTGAATGACATCCGTATTTGTTTTTATTTCTTCCAAGTTTGTACTCAATATTTTAACATTTTTGAAATTAGATAGTACATAAAATCTAACGGTTATATTTAAATATTCATTGTACACCATTTGTTTATCAAATAGTTTGGACCTATAAACAAGAAACATTTTTATATGAACTCCTAAACATACCAAAAATATCCGTTAACACTCTAAATGTAACTACTATTGATGAACCAAATTTAGTTTAGAAGAAATACACCTTTTATTTGTTCAAAATAATTAGTCATATTGACCTAAAAAAAGACTGATTGGTCGAGTTGCTTTAAATGTACCATATGTATATAATGTATACTCGGATCAATAGGCATGTGAACTAAATATTAGGTTCTGGTTTTCTGGTTACAGTGAGGTCAAGGTTCGAGTTATAGATAGATGCGATGAGAGTGGGATTTCTAAATTGTTTCACATTTATCCTCCACGCAAACGTGGGTACATTTAATTTAAATTTTATCTATATCTCCATATACTCAATAAGTGTTATTAATTGCGGATAATCCAAGTGGGTAATAAAACTTGGTTGGAAAAATTGTATAAGGGACCTCTTATGTAGGCCTATATTGATGCACAAAGCTAAAAGTTTATGAAACAAAGTTTTGTGTCAGTCACATTAAATAAGTTAGAAAATGTTAAAGTTTTTGAAATGATTTATTCAGTTAATAAGAGACACAAATAAAAATCAATCATTTTTATGACTATAACTTATAAGGCTAACTATGAGTTTTTTGTACTTGGTATTTTGTGGCCCAGTTTCACAGAAACTATGGCTAAAATAGACCGCAAGAAATGGATTCAAACAAATAACTTTTTTGTGTTAGAACACATGATTCGTAGATCTTTCTAGCCTAAAACACATTCGAATTTTTAATTTAGAGTTTTTTTAAATGATATAATTTGCAATCATTTCTTTGAAAATATTACAAAATATTCGTTCTTATTAACAATACTCATTTTTAATTTGTTATAATTAAGTTAATTAATATTTTAAAATAATACTTTATTAAAACTGATTTCACTGTAAATTTGTGGAGCTATCCCCCTCCCACAAATGTTATAGATACAATTAGCTCTCTAGATTTATGCCAAACATACAAAATCTTAACATAACAATCACTTAAAGTATTTCAATGAGTGGTTTGAGTTTCGTTTAGATATTTTTATAATATAATATTTTAGTAACGTAATTTGGGGCCCGATCTAACTACTATTTGTAGCCCGGTAAATATATCTCCCAGGAATTATTTACTATGTTATTTTTAGCTAGTAGCCACATTAACACTTTCAACCTAAGAAACATTTATAGACCTACAACTTTATTTATCATGTATAACTCTCACCAAATATCAATTTTAAACAAAATAGTTAAAATATTTTAAAAAATTGAATATTCAAAAATCAGTTGTTAGTAAACTACCCTTATTTGAGTGCTTGAATAAAAATTTACAAAACGCCTCAAGGTATAACCACTATAATTATTACAGTTTGAAAGAAATCCATAAAATCATTTTCTCTTGAGCCCAAGGGACATACAGACAGACAAGGGGTCAGAGAGAAATACAAAACCCAACTTTTTGTTTTCGAGGGCACATAAAACGCAAAGATTAAACATAATCTCGAGGTTTAAGTTGTTCACGATCCCAAATTAAAAATAGTTTTCTTTGGTGACAAATACTTATATCTATATATATTAAGCCTTAGATGTTGTTATTTAAAAATTGAGATGATATAATTTCAAATTAAAGAATTTATACATGTGAATACTAAGTATAGATCCCTGTACAACAGCATATTCTAGACAAATTATTTAAACTCTTAGAGTAGCACTTATCTTATAACAAACTTTCATTAAATTTAAAATATGTATTGACTCAATAAGTGGACATTTAAAAAAGTAAAATGGTCAAACGTTCATTCACAACATATTAAACTTCTGATGTAAACAGTTTAATACAAGAAAGAAAAATAGAATTTATTTAAAACAACAAATTAAAATAAAGTTAACATCTCCAGTCAAAAGTTTTGATTAAATTATATAAATTGAATGTTAGCTAAATTTAATGAAAAGTTTAAGCTATAAGTCTTATCTGTCTTGGTATTCCAGATCAGATGGAGAAATCTGGAAGCTTAATCCAACATGTTTTGGTACTTTATTAACGTACCATATTCATGTAAAACTGAAAAATCGAGATTAAAGAAGTGTTAGGCTTACTTCCTAAAATATTTAAAATTAATATGTAGGTTCTTTATTATGTTTTGATATGTTAAAAACAATAAGGTTTAATTAAATAAAATAGAAAAGTAAATTATAAAAATGAAAAGATTATGGTTTAAAAATATATTTAAATAAACAATGACGACGTAAAATATTTAAAAAATTGTAAGTTTAATAAATTAAACTTTGGAAATGTTAATAGTAAAGCTAAATTAGAAGATAATATACGAAATATTAAATAAATAATCATTTAAATTAACACGCCTATAATTAACTTATTTATGATAATGATGATGAATGTGATGATGTAATTAAAATACATATTGCCGGAAGGTTTGTGAAATTTTGAATTATTATAATATATGAAGTTTTTTGTGGGATGATCAACAATAAGCGGTGAGCTACCAATATAATAAAAATTGATAAGTGAGATAACGTTGCTAGTAAAGCATTGAGTGTAATTTATATGATGAGTAGATATAGATAGATATATTATTATTATTGATTTTATCAAAAAATTTGGAGTTAAATTAAAGCTAGGCATAGGAATATACGGTATTAATATTCTTAATTATGGTTCGAATAGTTTTTAATTGTGATGGAGGGACAGCTAAAATTATTTTAATGAGGATTACTTTTTAGTTTGGCGTGTTGAGGTAATTTTCTAATTGTGTTAATAAGGGATTAGTTTTAAAAATTAGTTTGTTCATTTAAAATTGTGTTTCTGTTCAGAATGGCTGTTTGGATGTATAGGTTTTCCGCGATGTTCATCATATAATCTCAACTCTAAAAATTAATATACCATAAATGGTATCTAAAAATTAATGTATGAATGTAAGACTATATTTTTTGGTCAGACCGTAAGAAGCTTTCAATTTGATATGCTGAGTATATTTGTGATTTTAAATACAATAGATGCAAATCCAAATTTGCTGAACATCTAAAACTTTCCGGGTATCAACTAACACGAATTAATAACTGCGTAAAACTTTTACAATCCTCTTCAAAAGTGAATATTGCGGAAAACCTACACATCCAATCAGCCATTCTGAACCGCAGCAACATTTTAATAGATTGAAAAAAACAACTCTCATTCTCAGAATATTGACTACCTGCTTGCTCACGCCAACTGTCCAGCAGCATTAGCAGTCAAACACACTTGAATATAAAGATTTATGATTATATTATTCGAGCTTGTTATTCAAAGTTTTGAATCAACGACTTGGCCATTAAATATTCGAAAATATTCTAAATTTTGAAGTGTAACCCCCCCTTTGATTTGATAGGTTCTTATTGCTATAAATAAAAGGTAGGTTAGTTACAAGAGAGTTTATTTTATTTTACAAACAACTAGCAGACATACGAGAGCGAGGCACTCTAGGAAAGTCGAGTGACTGGCCGATAAGGGCCGAAGTAAACAATAAATAAAGGGGCAAGACCCCAAGTCTTTAAGAGAAAACAGAATGATTAATACCAACATAGACATAATTAAATTGACCCTCGCAGAAGGCGACTAACCTAGCAAGAAAGTTAAATACAAGTAATATGTATAGGTCTACACGACCTGGCGATGTTGACACTACATTGACATAAGTATGTAGTTTTATAATAGACTGCCATTGTAAGGCGCAACAGAGAAAAGCAATAAATGAATTACCTAAACCTAACCTGTTACAATAGATCCTAATCAAATTAGTTCAATCTAATTATTATTATTATAATGACCAATGTGCTGGGTGCACGGGCTCGCGCCCCCCGAGTTGAGTAACAACTTAAAAAAAATTACAATCATAACAAATCTTTAACTTTTAGCAAGCAGAACAACTATTTTAAATAAGTTACACATTAAACAGAAATAATTAGCGCCCCAAGATGGCGACATACTAAAGTTCCAACCCGTCCGTGAGGCGGACACAACGTTAAGTACAAAGAAACAAAGCTAGCGCATAAACCATAATGGCTGACAGGCAAATCCTGCAGTCTCAGAGAAATATAGTTATTAGTAACCATGATGTATATTTAAAGTCGAAACTTAAATTTTGAACAAATTAACCCAAACATAATTTAGAAAACGTCGAACAACAACCTACGTCTAAATCTAAGACAAGTGTCTCACCTAATCGAGTGCAGAGAAATGAGTGACATCACTACACAGTCCAGCCGTTATATACTGTACAAAGTCAATCACGTGTTCACATACGGCGGGAATCACACTGGGACGAAGGGAGAGGGGTGTACACTGCTTCGACAGAAGTCTCGATTATTCTCGTAATAATTTCAAATCACGCGCTGGTGGATGAGTCTTGTTTCACTCGAACACAACCGTCGGCGCATACGGGTTAGCGCATCTTGATGTTCAATTGTCTGAGTCTTGCTCTAATCGGGCCTCGAGCCACGGGCGGTCAGTAAGCCGCGTGATGTTGAGTGGAGTTGAGTGCGCGTGTTTCATGAAGTCGAGATCCAGCCCAGTCAAAGGGGACCAGATCAGGTGAGCCAGATCGTCCATGTTTGCTTTATGTCTGTGACAACGTCACAGAAGCTTCGCCCATCACCAATAATTATTTTATTCATACAATTTTAAAAATGTATAAACAACACGTTGTAAAAATAATATGGGCCATCTGCTTTATAAGTATGTTCAACACTTTATGGGCCGCCATGATTGTACGTGTGGGCCTCGTGCGGCCCACTGGTTGAAGACCAGTAGTCTAGAGGAATATGTTAGTAATGTCGAGTCTTTTACCCTTTAAATAAAATTAATGGATAAGTGATTGACTGTATAGTGCTATGTGTGCTGCTTTAATCTTCGTTAGTTTCGTAATTCGTACCACAACATCTGTATAATATAAGCTATTATAAGGATGGTGACAATTTATGATAAAACACTCTCAATACACCCTTCCCGGATTCTGGCTCGAAACAACCCATCATTGGACAGCCAAGTTAAACAATCTTAACATCTATTCTGTGTGACCACCGATATTTGCTATATTTGCTATATTTATGGTATTGATTAATAAAAAATAAATAGACGATTACAATGCAGAGACCAAGACATCGAATTAAAAAATATTAGTTTTAATGTTACAATTGAACTGTATCTATACAAATTTTGGTCTACTGGAAATTATTATATTTGTTTCATTTAGAGTTATGTACTTTCTGGACGAAAGCTATATAATCATATTATAACAATATTATATGTGTATTATTTAGAGTTAAATAAACCTAACATTTGACTAACAAAACTCCAACAATAAAATTATTATTACAATCTATTCAATAATTTACGCTCGTTTCCCCGGAAATGACTGAAATAAACCATAACTTCATTAGTGTAATTTGTTGACTAACTTGTACTCACTCTGATTTTTCTGATTGAAAACGTAATCTTGTCAATGTGAGACTGACCGAAATATTAATTTGCTTCCTCCTGGAATTGATAAGTTCCAGGTTATTCTAGAAACTGTTTAGAGATGCTGGGAACTACATGATCATGCACAAACATACCGATGTTGGGAACCTACAAGGTGAGACAGTTTATCACTATTATGAGGTTATATTCGATCTGGTTCACTACATTTGAGAAAACCTAAATATTAATATAAACAAACATGCTGAATATCAGTGTAATTACGTCACTGTCCGTATTGAAGGGATCACAGTTCAATTAATTTAAATTATATTAAAAATCGTACCTGCACAGGAATCGAGGCTGGGACCTTAAGTTTAGTACGCTAATGCTAAATTATTTAGATAACAGGGATTCATCTCGTCTTCAGAATCATTTTTCACTCATAATTTAAGTCTGAATCTGTGAGTTTCAGTTTATGATGTGCGTGATTATTCACTAGAATTTCATGTTAAAATTAAAATTTTATATTACATACTTGGCTGCATAGCAGCCTCCCAAATGTCAGATGACTCAAGTATGATCGCTCTCATAGTATTGGTCATTCATATTTATTTGAAGATGCCACACGTCCATCACAAAATGAGAATGAGCCGAGACATGGGATGAATCCTAGATAGCTCAGTAGTAGAACATCGGTGCCCTGAGCCAAAGGTCTCGGGCTCAATTCCCATGTTCAGGTGTCTTTTTCAAACAATTTAGATTAAATATAATGTAATAACATGGTTGGTAGAGCTTATTGAAAATCACTATTACTAAAATTTCAAAACTTACCGTAAATATTATATGTCAGTACTATTTATATGGGAGTATTTATATTAGTATCAGTCCATAATGACCTTCCTGCTGCTTGCACATCATGGGCAGACAATCTACCATTGGGAGTTAAAGCACCGGGGATTCAGCTACCTCAGAAGGTGATTCTACTCCAACCAGGGGATCTACCAAACCGTGAGCCCTATGTGCATGATTTTTAATAATGTTATATGTTAATGTATTCTTATTTCGATATATTGATTGATGTACCTCCCGCAAAATATTTGTTTCTGAATAACTGACGTAGCCAACAAAGTTATTACCAACGTGGTTATTGTTCTCTCAATCAACTCAACATGTTTTACTATTTATTTGAAAATGGAATTAAATTACTGTGCCATACATTAACATTTAGCTTTTGATTTTACTCATATTTTGCATTACAGATATTCTCAAAGGTATTAACTACATTAATGAACTTATTTGAAATCAATCCTCTAACTTTTTGCCACTTACACTTTTTAATTATGATGTAAGATAAGAGCTTAAAGAGCCAAACAATAAACCCTTATTTTTTAAATATTTCTTATAGCAGTGCCACTTTACTTGATATATGCATTCTTTGAACAGCCCACTTCAGTGGCCGAATGGTCTAAGGTGTTATTATTGTGTTAGACTGGCCTGTTGATGACGGGAGATCAGAGTTCAATTCCCAATCAGGTCTACTGAGGGTGATGTTTCCTAATTAGTTTTTCACTCTTATTCCACGCAAATGAGAGTATACTACTTCTAAAATACTACCTTCCATTAGAGTTATTATAGTCCAGTGACTTTAGTTGTTTCTTTAGGGATTAATTCCAAGCTAGCTGAATTTTGGTATGTATATTCATTTAGTAGTTAGAAATGATATATCAAAAGTCCCCGTCAATAAATTGTACAGAAAAAAATTTACAACACAAAATATGTATCAAAAATAAGTTTTAAGTCAATATCACCTTAACTATTGGTTCTATGTCCAAAAGGTCTCTATTTAAATATGTAGAGTAGAAAAATCCCTACAAAATATTCTTTATTCTTTTTCGTATATGCAACTATTTCAACGTATTATTATTACTGTACTACCGGTACTATTTTCAACAATAACTTCGAGGTAGAGTACCTCTATGCGTGATTTTTTCTAACATAGTATCACATGTAGGCCTAGTCCAAGATTTCATCACATTCTATGAATTGTAATTCTTTTTCTTCCTCCGCTTTGTCTTCTTGTTTTGTTGCTATTCTTCATCGTCCTGTACATCTGTTTCAACTTGTTTTTGAGGTTGAAAAAACAAATCTTCTACTAAAAAATTCATGGGATTAATTTCATCGTCTTGATTTAATTTTTATACACTGATTTCTTTTTCCATCCCATCTAAAGAGTCTTCATCTAGTGTAGCATTGATTCAGGATTAACCATGACAATTACCACAAATTGCTGAACAGTATTAACCCATTTTTATACAACCCTACCTTTGTAAACAACCTTTTGAACAGCTCCAGAAATTCATATTGAAAAGGGTATCTGGAGCAGAACTTTGTGATGTTCTTTTTGAATCAAAAATAACTTTACATTAGCCATCCCCAGTCTTCAGGGTTTAACTCATTGGCTAGCAATGTTTATACTTGATAATAAACCCAATATAGGTGTTACTGAGCTGCACTAACTATCGGTGTTATTATCGTTATTTCTTGTATATTTAGCAAAGCACAAGTGTCTATGTGTATCAATGGGCACTTCCTTAACTGGATCACAATATATCGCTACGAGGAAGCGTAGTACATTAGAAAATATTCATTCCTTAGAACAATCTTCATGCTTAAAATCTTCCGACAATACTTGTAAATCCCCAGGCATTTCTAATATATTCAAATAATTTGCTTTACCCTTGTTAAAAACGTCAGATGTTGTATCACATCCATTGATTGCATGTAAGAATAAAATATGAGCTCTACTACTTTCAGATTGGCTGAAACTTGGTGAAGAATATATTTTCCTCTCGCCCTTCCTTTACCTGCTTTCAGAAGAAAACTTCTCTCTCTGCAGGCATGCGAGATATTAGCAGCACTAAAAGACAACATCTTCTCTTACAACAACAACTAATGTATTTCTACAGGACTGCTGTCTCAGTAACCAAAACGTCAGCATCGTCTTGAGATTGTTTAACAATGAAATTATCTGCTTCCAACTTTTCTGACATTGAGATTAATCTGATTTTGTTGTGTGTGTTGGAAAGGTATTTTTCTTGATTCCTCGTAGTTTCATCGAAAAGAGGTTGATACAGGAAATTTGGAGGGTCAACTTAGTTGTTCCATAGCTATTATATTCTTGATGATGTCATTATATACATCAAATACAAAAATTGAATCAAAATGATTCTGCACATGATTAATATATGTCGCAAAAATAGAATTAAAGAATCATCTTGTTGCCATACAACACGATGAAAAAAGAAATCCTCTATCTATTATATATGTAATATTTGCAGTACCAAGTTCAACTACTTTTGGTGCAAAGCTATCAAACAAAGATGACTTTTAAGTTTTGTGCATTCCCATTTTACACAAATTTTAATTAATAAAATTTTATAAAAACTATAGTGATACTTGCTTAAATTTCATGAAATGTATATTGTTTAGTAAATCTAACAATGTGATATCTTGAAGCGTTTTAAAATACTTCTCATTTCATATAAGATACACCAAAATGTTTGGGGATGGTAAAATGTTGTTTCTTCAGGGTATATGTTTAATAACGTGAAAATAACCAATGACATATTATATTGCTAAATAGAATTGTTTAAAAATGTAAAAATATTTATTTATTTGGTAAGCCTGCATTTTGTATGGACTTGAGAAGAGATTTACTTTGTGTAGTGAAGTATATTTCAAGTCCACAGTCTCCAAAGAATGCGCATGTTGGCGAAAAAACAAAAGACTATCAAAAATAAATCTCCTTACCATGGAAACACAGCTTTCATAATTGTCCACTAGGTGGCGCTAAGTGTACTGTGCTGTTTGAATAGTTTTATGCACATGTTAATACTAAGTTGTAATGATTTGAAAACATCAAATCCATATTATTTGTTTACAAAATATAATATAGCAGATTTAACACTATCAATAAACTCACAAGTAAACATTGAATTGAATGATACTACCATAATATATACAGATCCAGACATTCTGGGTTGAGCCCAGGTGCTTTCAGAATTTTTCTGTGAAGAACTGGGTCTGGAATGGATTAAAACTCATTCTCTTGAGGAAAAATTAGTTAATTATATAAATGAGAAGCTCCGGTCTATAGAACTGAGATTAAAGGCTGGAAGGCTTAATGTGCTGAGCACATGACACCCTCTATTAGCAAATGTTGGCACTATCATGGCTAATGGCAGTGGTTAATCTACCTTGATTGCAGGATCATGCCATTAAATTTGTATTTTACATGTAGAAATACTAGACAAACAAGTAGTTTTATCAATTATATATCATCATCATCATCTGCTTCCAACCTGTGGCCGGGTCAGTTTAGTAAAATGTCTCCATCTTATTCTATATTTACACCATTCTTCCTTCTTTACTTTCTTGCCTTATCCTTCTCACACTTGAACACTTTTTGAATCTGCTCATTTCATCTCTTCTTTGGCCTTCCTTGCGATTCTTTCCCACATACTTCCAGTGGAGAATAAAAATAGTTTGCACCCCAATCACACGATTATATTATGCGCCCCTTTCTCAATTTTGTTAGTTAATGGCTTAATGATGTTTTGTCCGGGGGGCGGGGGTCTAGTTTTTGAGATGAGGTTTCTACGAAAGATAATCAGGCATGTTCAATACTGTACATTTTCTTTAAATGTTAGATTCCTCAGCCTTAATCCCATAGGGCAATTTAATGTCAATGTCCCGGACAAATAGTAAGATTTAATGTAAAATAAATAAATGAAAATGTAGTCTACTTAGCTTCCTACCCGCTTCCGTGGCCGTATGGTCTAATGCGCTACTCTCGAAGTAGACTAGACTGCCGATGACGGGGAGATCGAGGTTCGAATTTCAGTCGTATTTACTGAGGGTGGTTTTCCAAAATTGAATCGATCATTAAATGATCGATTCTAAAATTTTTAGAAAGGGATCTATTCCAAAAATTTAAACACTTAGATATTGCCGTCCCTGGGTTAAGGTAAGATAGGCGCACGTTTGTGTATAGAAAGGGATTCATTCCAACTGTTTATATCGGAGAAGTGAAACTGCAATTTCAGAAGGCAGTTAAGAAAGGGCTTTATTCCTATTGTTTAAAAAATGTGTTTGGAATTATTATAATTGATTGCACAACAGTTGATATTATTTGGTGTTTTTTTAGTAATGAAATTCATATCTCAATATTCAGCCAGTAGCCTATAAATCAAGTAAGTGTGATGGTTAATAATTGACGTAAGATTGTTTTGTTTAATCATAAGTTACAATGATATAAAAAGTAGTTTTTCAAAGTTCTGCAGTGAAAATATTAGTTGTATACATACTCCTTTAGAAGATTTCATGCTCTAGGTTAAACCTTAAAAAACTTTGATCATATTAGAAAGGGCATTATTCCATATGTTAACTTAAGAAAGAGCATTATTTAATATTTTATATATTTGTATAACAAAAGAGATACACTTATCCAAAGAAACACGTGATCTATAACATCTCAGTTGCTGAAGTCTTATTATTTGTGGTATTAGAAATTCATCATATTTTTCTAATAACGCTACAAAAAAATTATCTCCTGAAAAACGTGGATTTTGGAGTAATGTCATTTATAAAATGAGCGATTCAATTACTGCACGAATTTTAACCCAGAAAACCAACGATGCTATCATTTGTCATGTCAACCAGTTTCCAAATATCAGTTTAAATCAAAGTTGCTAACTTAAGGTCAAGTGTGAAAATAAAATAAACGTCCTAACATATAACATCTAAATGTCAATTTTGAACCTGTGGCCAGGGACAATATGATAGACAGACAGAAAGACATAGGGACAGACAGAATTGTAAAATCCACTTTTTGGGTTTTGGGGTCACATAAAACGTAAAGATTCATCAAAATCTAGGGGTCAAAAATGTTCATGATTACAATAATATCTCTTAATACGAGCGAGTGATAAACAAAGGTTTATTTGTAATCCTTACAATTTAGTTTGTGTCTCATCAAAACATGACAAGAAAACGCTTTTTAGTGGTCTAAACTGCCGAAAAATTTCTTCTAGTTCAACTTCCAATCGGTTGATACAATATAATATAATTAGTCCTAAGTTGTTTATGAGATAACACATTTTATAATATACTCCATTTTATTGCTGTACATGATATCAACATGTTTTGACCTGCTCTGATTATAAACATTTTATTATTGTTATTTGTTGTTTTAGAAAACTTTTTTATTGTCCTAACGCACTGTTTAATAAATGATGTTTGACGATAATTAAAATTAAAAGCATAAATGTGTAGAAAAATTAATAAGTCAGATTAATAATGATACATTAAAACTAAGAACAATTAAGAGTTAAAATATAACACACAAAGTTGTCATAAATATTATAAAAGTAAATAATCAAACTTTATCAAAATATTTATAAAATTTAAAGGTTATAAAAGACATATGCATTTAATAAAAACAGAACCATTAGCCTTTAAAAATTCTATGAAAATTTGAAATATAAATAAATGAAAGATTATTGTCAGTTAATTTGTCCACCGTGACTTTATATACGTTTCAATGATGGGAGATATTTTGTAAATTCACTTCATCATCGGCCTTGAAAAATGGAGTGGTGTGACACAACTTTTGTGTTTTATAACTCGGATGAGCGCAGATTATTTTATCAAAGATAATCATGTTTAGCATTAATTATTAGTTGAAAAAAGCAAATAATGTGTCAATCATTCATCGTATTTAAATCATTTGAATCAAACATATGGGATTATATAAAAATATTTCGTATTTTGGCACTATTTAACTAACACGGGTTTTCGTTTAGGATAGAAGCTCTTATAACGTAACCACGTAGCTGGAGGACTTACTATACAGGCGAAACTAATTTACATTAACTGACACAACTATCCTCTTGATAAAAATAGATCCATTAATAGAAGCAACTTGTTGAGCTGCCGCCATTTGCAAGATCAATGTTGTAAGATAATTGGAGGATTGTTTGTTTGGTGTAGCTTTCATGTAAACAACCAAAACTAGTCGACAATGATTAGTTTGTGTACATTTTCATTTCGCAGTGTAAATAAATTATATCAAGCTTTCTTGACAAATCTTGTTGTTTATAGTAAAATAATGGAAAATTGCTGTGGATAACTTTTAGGGGTAGGTGAAGTTTATAAATATCGAGATTGAGGTTGAAGGCAAAATCTCCTTCACTTTGACTTCGACACCCACATTAATTTTGGAGATTTCGAAATATTTTAAAGTAAGACGAATTCTTCAATGAGAATGGATTTGAACTGTTTCACTAATTATTACATACCGTATTTCAACATAAAACGGCTGATTGGCAGTATTTTAATACCGACTAGAGATTTACGTGAAATCAATAACACATGAAAAGATATATTCAGATATGTCAGTATACAATAATAAAGATTATTTTCCTTCAATAAACTTCTCTCTCTATCTAAATGTACGTGACAAATAATTTAAAAATTAACAGTAATTTTAAGTGACAACAAAATATTTTATTTAACTTTAGCTTTAAATTTTCATCACATATTTCAATCATCGTTTGTATAGGGGCCTATACCTTTGAATTTTTTAAAAAATAACCTTGACATACCCTAAGTTTTTTCAAAAGAGTTTTTTTATAGTCTGGCTTCCTTGCGCTCCACTGATGGCCCAGAGCATTGCCCAGGATATCCCTATGTAAGTTGTCTACAAAATTTAGACGCAGTGAGATGATGTTATGATAGTGTTTATGAAGGTTTGGAGCCAGTGGAATCTTAAAACTAGCTCAAGCCTAGCTAACCAAACCCTGGGCTCCTTTGAAATAGTTACCTTTTCAGGAAAAATACCCATAGTATCAGCCTGGAATTGAAACTGGGATCCTTAGGCTCATAGTTAAGTGCAATGACTACTAATCACGAGGCCGGATGATTAAAATAGTGTTAACTATAAATAACAAACCAAACAAAGTCATTCAATTTAAAGAAAATTCTCAGAGTGACGTTTCATGGGTATGTCTTCAATATTGGTAGTATTTAATTCTATCGAAGATGGGGGTGATGTATTTTTACGTCCCTTTTTAAACAGTAGGCCTATCATAATGTAGGGATATGCACTGTCAAGTTTTAAAGGCAGTCTTGAAATTAATTTTCAATCAAATTATATGCTGCATCGCGTCTTTGATTTATTTGATGTCAAACTTCAACAGAGAATTACTGAAAACTTGTGAGGATATAACTATCTTACAGAAGTAGTGATTGGGTAAGACATATGGGGGAGGAGGCGAAGGGGGCTAGAAACTTCTTTCACTCCTTTGTAAACACTGTCATTAATTCACTGACAATTTTGATTAATAACCAAAGAGCAGAAAACTTAAGGCACCCTGTCGAGTGGCAGTCTAAAACCTATTTTGAGGAATGTTAGGTGGGAGGGTGGGGAGGTGAAATGATTGGCTTGTCTTAACAACCGACCAAAGTATTCTCCCGTGCCAACAAGGAGAGATGGATCACGAAAACTGTAGATGGTGCTAGCTACCGGACAATTCTTGCGGAAAAATCATACGTTTGGAAATAACAGTTTTCTCAAGAAAGAGTGAAATTTTATGGTAGTATTTTCAAAACCTATTCTAAGATAATGTAACAATGTTTATTAAATGCTACATTTTATTATATTTTGTTATGAAGCCGGCAGTTTTCTATTGAATAATGTCAAAATTATTGATATTTCATAACTATTAAAATTATAGAGGAGGTGTGTATATAAAAAGTATAACATCAATATAAATTATCAACATCCTTCTAATCATGAACAAACCGTTTCCGAAAAGAAAATTGTAAAACAATAAACATTCTTGAAGATAACCATTTATTCCCATGGATCTGCAGTTCTACGCCAAATGAAAAGAGCCAATCGCCTTAATTTTATTTTTTATTTAGAAAAAAGCTTGATTAGCAAAGCCACTCAGACCTTTCTTCTATATTCAGTACAGTTAAAACTAGAAATGTAATAATATTTGTTACTGGTCACTCGCAACAAGTTTCTTATAGCCAGATTGAAAAAATAAATTTATTCAGAATAGAGACGTTATGTACTACAAAATGAGATACAATAAAACTTTTATGAGAAATAAGAACAGTAGGCTTACTTACTAAATGTATGATTCAAAATAATGTAATTTGGTCACTTTTGTACTTCTCATAAATTTAAAACTTATTGTCCTTTAACAGATTACACACATTTAATTGTGATCAACTTATATTAATATCTTGCTAAACGAAAGTTCATCAATTAGCACTAATTACATTACCTTAGTAATGATCAAGGAAAAAAAATGGAGAAAATATGTTCACCCATACACAACTCTTTAACTATTGTGGTTGGAGATCTAGTAATCGCCAATTCTTTCTTAAATTATGTACTTGTTAAAATAATACAATACTTTTACTAGTGTGACATAAGTGGTTTGGTCGGAAAGCTACCCAGCTAATTCACGCACATGCGCACATAGTTCGGTCGTTATCACTTTCTCATTGGTTTGTAAGTCTTAATCGCTATATTGTTGCTCATTATCTCTAGCCATAGTCCTACATTCAATTAAAAAATATTTCTGACAAACCACCTTTATACTGAGTCGCTTGGTCAGTGACACACCAAGAAATTTTCTTTTGGTTGGGCGTAACTAACTATAAGATCAAGCTTTTAACCAAAGTGAAATTTCTCGGGGAAAAGGGGATGTATTAGGGGAAACAACCCTTTAAATTGTGGAAGTCAGGAATATCCACGAATACAAAAAAAACCTTGAGGATATTTGGAGGTGTTTATTATGGTAACAAAGGCAGGAATATAATTAATATAAGTGGCATTACATACAATTTATGTTAACTAATTTTCATGATCTATGGTTGGCAACAGTATTTCAATTGTTTGTTTGTTGGTATATCATTGTTGTTTTTTGTCTTCTTGGTTATAACTGTATTGCAGAAGTTGTAGATAATTATTATACATTATTAAAAAACTTATTATTTGTAATGGTAAACATTATTAAAATTAAACATTTTGGTCCTCCGGGCTCAGATAGCGAGTCAGTTTTTGTTTCTCCGCAGCTCAAATAACAAGTCATATTTGACTAAATATCGCAGTTTTTATTCAGTGCATGGAAAACAAGGCACTTAGATCTTCACATATGTGTCTTGTCAAGAAACGCGTTTCTTCAATTAAGTGAGTCCAGTTCAATTTAATCCCTTCCTATATCTATTGTAACTAACTTCCTCTTTTGATTTCATTATACCACGTCTCTATTATTGTAGTTTTTCTTGTGTTTAAGCGCTTTGTTATTTAAACAAGGCCACAGACACAGATATAAAGGGTCTTGTATCAATAAGGGGACATGTCAAAGCTAGAGTCACATGATTTAAAGCGTATTTTAGAACAGTTGATTTTCAACAAAGTGCATTAACTCAATTAATACTGCGACTATAAAAACTAGATCAGTGTTGATCAGAATTCGATTCTTTGCAATCACAAATACACTCCCATGACACCAGTTCAATTACCTTAACAAAGTTACAGACAAATGTGTCGGTCAAACTTCCAACTACAAATTTGCATTTTTTTAGTGGAAGGTACGAAGATTGGATACAATTTTTTGAAGTGTTTAATTAACTTATACACAACAATGAGTCACTAACTGATACATAGAAATTTAACTATCTTCGATCGTCTTTTGAAGGGCGACGCAGCGTATGTCATCCATTCTCTTGAACTTACGTCAGCCAACTACACAGTAGCATGGAATTTAGTACAAGAACGATTCCAAAACAAGAAAATAATTGTTGAGAAACACGTAAAGGCTCTCTTTGAGCTACCAAAGTTGGAGAGAGAATTACCTACTTCCTTAAGACAGTTATTAGATAGTACACTAAGACACATCAGAGCTCTCAAGGCATTAAATCAACCAACTGATAGTTGGGACACATTAGTGGTTCACTTACTTGGTTCCAAACTAGACACGACTACGTATCGTGAATGGCAATGCATGGCATCATCAGATTAGCTACCAACACTGTCTGACCTTACACAATTTTTACAGCGTAGGTGTCAGGTACTTGAAGCTATTTCAACTAATCGTCTTCAAACTAGAAAACCACAAACAACAATGAATACACATGATCCGTTCGTGAAAGCCAGTTGATGCTCCAAACAATTTGGAAACACATGTTTAGTGTCCAGTATGCTGCATGTAATTTATGCAAGGCTCAACAACCATTGTTTCATTATGAAATGTTCTTGAAAATGTATATTGGAGATAGGTTCAAACAAGTCAAAAAACTTAATTTATGTCTGAACTGCCTCAAGCCAGGTTAATGCAAGTCAGGTTCATGCAAAATGTCTGACAAATCACACAATACTTTATTACACTTTCCTGAAAATGCAACAATGGATAGAAAATTAATATCTCTCAACAATGAAACTAATCAATGCATTGACCCCAACTTGCAGTCATAATCATCAGTGACTGAATCTCATTCTTCAGGCAGTGTCAAAAAACCAACTCAGGTGCATCTCTCCATAGCGGTGATTGTCATTGTAGGTGCTAAAGGGACTTCAATTATTTGCAGAGCATTGTTGGACTCTGGATCTCAGTCAAACTTCATAACTGAGGCATTGTGTCAGCAATTGGATCCTAAACGAATCAAGGTTTTTACACATGTTACGGGTATAAATGCATCTACAAATGAAACAACATATAACGTCAACACATCCATCAAATCCAGATTTAATGCCTACAAATCGAATCTAGATTTCCTTATTTACCTAAAATTACGGAACAACTTCCAACCACAAGTATGGATTTTTATTCTTGGGCAATTCCATCAACAGTTACTTTAGCTGATCCTAAACACTATGTGCCATGTAAAATTGATATTTTGCTTAGAGCTGAGATCTTTTCGGATTTAATGTGCGTAGGTCAAGTCAAACCTTCCAACGAATTACCCATCTTAAAGAAAACAAATCTAGGTTGGATTGTGGCAGGGAAGGAATTTCACGAATGTTCATCACCAACATTATTTTGTCATTTTGTTCCTACACACAATATTGATTTTCAACTTCAGAAGTTTTGGGAGATTGAAGAATGTAATGCTACACACGACTATTCTGGTGATGACTTGAAATGCGAAAGACACTTTTCATAAAACATATCTCGAACACCAGAAGGAAGATACATTATTAAAATGTTATTTAAAGATAATTCAAAGGAGTTGCGGGATACAAGGGAGATAGCTACAAAAAGATTTGATCAACTAGAGAAAAGCCTGGGAAAGCAACCTGAAACACATTAGCAATATTATGCATTCATGAGTGAATACAAACTTTTAGGGCACATGGAACCATTTCAAGAGCAAGACATATGTTTACCATCAAGTTTGAAATATTATATTCCACACCACCCTGTACTTAAAACATCTAGCACAATGACCAAACTTTGCGTCGTATTTGATGTATCAGCAAAGACTAGTTCTGGATCATCGTTGAATGATATTTTGATGGTTGGTCCAACTGTGAAAGATGATCTATTTTACATTATCATACGCTTCAGAACGTACAAATTTGTGCTAGCGGCAGACATTGAAAAAATGTACCGCCAAATCAAAATGGATTCGTCACAATTGAATTTACAGAAGATTATATGGAGAGATAAAAGTAACATGCCTCAACAAATATCGTTTGCTGACGGTAACATATGGAACAGCTTGTGCACCATACTTAGCAACACGAACTTTGTAACAGTTGGCAAGAGACGAACAATACCACTATCCAATGGCGTCAGAGGTGGTAACGAAAGACTTCTACGAGGATGACCTCATGACAGGGGTGGACACCATTGAAGAAGCTGTGACCCTTCAAAAACCATTGATAGCACTTTTACATCGTGGCGGATTTCATTTAAGGAAATGGTGTTCTAATGAGGAAGAGCTGTTGGCCAACATTTTTCCAAGAGCTAAAGAGAGCAATCCGACATTTCCAGTTGGCCAAGATAGTACCATCAATACCTAGGGTATTTTGTGCGATCACAGACGTGACACTTTTCAATACTCAGTTAACAACGTGTTACAAAACGTAGCAACTCGAGTCACAAAAGAAGAATTTTGTTGGTGACAGCTCATATTTTTGATTCATTGGGGTTGATTGGACTAGTCATTCTAAAGACCAAGATTAATCTTCAAGAATTGTGGCAACTTAAATTGGATTGGTATGAATCGGTTCCAATTAGTTTGCACTCAAGGTGGCAACAATGACTTTTATCGCTCACAAATCTCGATAAAATGCAAATCAGCAGCAGAATTCTAGTAGGTGACACAACCGTCCAATTGGAGATACACGGTTTTTCAGATGCATTGGACTTTGTTTATGGTGCATGTTTGTATTTAAGAAGTACAGACTCAAGAGGTTGCGGTACAGTCAGCCTTATGTTATCTAAGTCCCGTGTAGTTCCACTTAAAAAAGCATCGTTATCAAGTCTAAAATTATGTAGAGCATTACTATTAGCGGAACTTACCCATCGTACCCTGGTAGCCCATAACAAATACATCACCAAATTTTTCTACTGGACAGATTCAACTAATGTGTTAGCATGATTGGTATCACCGTCATCAAATTGGAATAAATTAGTGTCAAATAGATTCGTCAAAATTTAAGCAATCACTAAAATTGAAAATTTTCGACATGTCAGAACACATGATAACCCTTCTGACTTTGTGTCTAGAGGTGTGTCAGCTTCTCAGTTAGTTCACTCGAGTTTATGGAGGCATGGTCCAGATTGGCTAATCCAGGACTCTAGCATATGGATGGAACCTATTTGCTCTCTGGAAGTTACAAATTATGAGGTGCTAGAGAGGAGGAAGAATAACACCACGCTAGTCAGCATAGTTCCAGACTGTGCGTTAATTGATAATTTCTCATCGCAACTAAGCTCCCGGAAAGAACGTTCGGATCTCAGATCACACTATCAAGTTAATCAAAGGAGCAACTTTATTCCCTGAATCCTTTTCTAGACAACAATGGAATCATCAGGGTGGGTTGACGTTTACAAAAATCCAACCTCACACCAGGTCAGAAGCATTCAATTGTGTTACCTCAGGGACACAAACTGACAGAATTAATAGCCAACAACGAACACTTGATACAACTTCATGCTGAACAACAAGCAATGCTTAGTGCGCTAAGAAAAGTGTATTGGCTACTCAATGGTAGAAACTTATGCAGAAAGATTGTGCACAATTGTATCAAATGTTTCAAGGCCAAGCCCAAAGGCGTACAACAAATTATGTGAGAACTTCCCAAGAGCAGAGTATAATCCTTTCGTCCATTTCTACTTACAGTAATTGACTATGGTGATCCAATACAAATACAACAGAGCAAAAGAAGAGGAGCGAAGAAAATAAAGAGCTACATAGTTCTTTTCATACTATTCGCTACCAAGGCTATTCACCTTTAATTAGCGAGTGATCTAACTACAGAATCATTCTTAGCAGCCTTGTGAAGATTCATGGCACGGCGAGGCAAATGTCCTCATATTTATTCTGACAACGTGACCAGTTTTGTTGGAGCAAACAATGAACTTCTGGAACTTCGCAATCTACTTACTTCTGATGTTCATCAAACTGAAGTTACATCCACTCTAGCCAAAGACAATTTTTAATGGCATTTTATACCTCTACGAGCGTCATATTTCAGTGGATTATGGGAATCAGGAATTAGGCTGGTCAAATATCATCTTCACAGAATTTTGGGATATGTCACGCTTACATATGAAGAGTTATACACGATTTTAACACAAGTAGAGGCGTGTCTAAACTCACGTCATTTAACACCAATGTCCAGTGATCCTTCCGACCTTTCTGTTCTTATCCCCGCTAATTTTTGATAGGAGACTCACTGACGACCACTCCAGATCCGAACCTGGCATCACTTCAAGGTAATCGACTATCACGCTGGCAGCATGTGCAACAACTTTCTCAGCATTTTTGGGCCAGGTGGTCCAAGGAATACTTAGCCGAACTCCAGCAACGGAAGAAATGTAGAACCCATGGCCACAACATTTCAGTGGGAACATTGGTTCTCATTCATGAGGACAATTCCCCCCCGCTCAGTTAGAAACTTGGCCGAGTACTGGAATTACATCCTGGCACAGATGGAATCGTTCGTGTGGTCACTCTCAGGACCACAGGTGGCTCGCTGAAGAGAGCCATCACAAAACTATGTCACTTACAATGGAAGAATACTCAGAATAAATGTGTACAGACTTGTGTTTTATATTATTATTATGTTTGTGTGTAATAGTGATGTCCTTTTTATTTTGAACCAACTGTTGCTAACACATTTAACTTGTTTAGTTAATATCTTTACTATTTTTATGTTTCATTGAAAGTATTCTGTCAAAGTGCGTGGAATGTTTACTAATTTTTATACTATATGGTAGGCAACAGTATTTTCAATTGTTTGTTTGTTGGTATATCATTGTGTTTTTTTTTGTCCTCTTGGTTATAACTGTATTGCAAAGGATGTAAATTTTTTATCTTATATTTTGGGAAAACTTATTAGTTGTAATGGTCAACATTATTACAACTAAACTATTTACTTAAGCTATTATTAATTTAATTTTAAACAATTCTAAGTTTTTTGGCAACCTTAGATTATGTGTATTAGTTTATTTTTAAAATATCAAGTCGTGAATAAAACAGGTTTTAAAACATGACCTTTAAATTCGACACATCTTCATATTTTAGTTTTAATTCATATTATTGAACCTTAGCTAATGTCTTTAGGACCACGTCTTACTATCATCTCGAGTTATACACCCATGTACTATTTACACTAATATTTGAGGTTGAATTATTTAGAGGAAATGTACTCGAATTTTCGTGGAGAAATAGTGAAAACCCATTTAGGAAACACCACCATCTGTACACCTGCTTGGGATCAAACTCCGATCTGTCCGTCTTCGGCTGTCTAGTCTATTGAAAGAGTTGCACCTTAGCCCATGCGGACACTGACTAGATTATTTTGCTTTGTTGTTATATTCATACTTTGCAATTTACTAAAAATGAAAAGCTCTATCTGTTATCACCTTTGTCTTTTTCTACTAACCACATTACTCCTTTTGTACAAATTATAGATAGATAAAATAAACAAAACAAATGTCAGCGCAAAAGCCAACGCTAGATGGCAGCACCATGTAATGTGCTTATATATTCAACTGTTTCTATTTAAATTATTTTCAGCCTTGGGAATCCCGCTTCGTTGGCCACGTAGTCTAACGCGCTAATCTAGCAGTAGATTAGACTGCTAATGACGGGGAGATCATGGTTCGAATATTGGTGGGATGTAGGGGAGACTGGGGCGTTTGGCTGCAGGTGTAGCTTGGCACAGACTTAATAACTGTTAAAATATTTGATTGAGCGCATCACCATCTACGCCTTCGTTGAAAATGCATAAGAAGCTTCTGTCATGTTTGTTCGAGCCGTCAGCGTGAACGGTGTTGGAGCACGTTCATTTTATCAGGCTCCGGCTCAAGCTCAGGCCCAGGCTCAGGCTCAGGTTTAGGCTCAGACTCAGTCTCAGGGTCAGGTCCTGGCTCAGTCCCACTCTCAGGCTCAAGCTCAGGCCCAGGCTCAGGCCCAGACTCAGTTTCAGGCTCTGGTCAGGCTCCGTCTCAAGCTCAGGCTCATTCTCAAGTTCAGGCTCAGGCTTAGGCTCAGCCTCAGGCTCAGTTTCATTATCAGGCTTAGGCTCAGGCTTAGGCTCAGGCTCCAGCTCAGGTTCATGCTCAGGCTCAGGCTCAGACTCAGACTCATACTCAGACTCAGACTCAGAACCAGACCCAGACACAAACTCAGACCCACACCCAGGCAAAGACCTACACCCAGACCCAAACCCAGACCCAAACCCACACCCTGACCCAGACCCACACCCAGACTCATATTCAGACCCAGATTCAAACCTAGACTCAGTCTCAGGCTCAGGCTCACATTCAGTCTTAGGCTCAGGCTCAAGTTCAGGCTCAGGCTCCGGCTCAGAACCAGGGCTCAAGCTCAGTCTAATGTTCAGGCTCAGTCTCAAGCTCAGGCTCAGGCTCATGATAAGGCTCAGGCTTAGGCTCAGTATTAGGCTCAGGCTCAGGTTCAGTCTCAAGCTTAGGCCCAGGTTCAGGCTCAGACTCAGGTCCAGGCTCAGGCCCAGGCTCATGCTCAGGATCAGGCTCAGGCTCAGGAT